>OX387248.1:3758857-3763857 GCA_947562095.1 Branchellion lobata
ATTAGGAAAAACTAATTGTACTGTTATTAGCTGAAATTAGTTTGAGGTCCCTGTGTTTTTACGAAGGTCTCAGTGCATATGTGTGCTCGACTTCATTTACAAAAAACAAAAAAAGTTTTCGGTTTCATTTTTATCAATTTTGCGGTATTAATTCATTCTCAAACAGCCATCGCTCAAACTTTCATTGACGGTGCTTTAGAACAATTAACAAAAATCCATACGTTTAGACTGCCTAAAAAGATGCTTTGAGGCAATAACCACGCCCTTGTGGAAGTGTGAGTGGTTGTATAATAAGTGAAACACGTAATTGATCTCAACTCACAAACCAAGACTCCCTTTTTTCCGCCACATCAATTTCCTTTTTGGTGCATTCAACTTCTGATTATTTTTTTCAATTTTTAAATAATTTAGTAGCTAGACTCTACAACGGAAGAACTTCCACTGGTGAAGTGATTGATGGCTTCACAGAGATGCGGTAGGTTCACCTTTTTCTGTTGCAATCAAATCACATTTGTGGTCTTTACCTTTTTATGCTTTAAAGCCCCTTCAGTCGGCAAAACATGGTGTGTCGTTGCGAAAAACATTCATTACTAATCCAATAAAAGACAAAAAAATAACCTACAATAAAAGAAAAAACACCCAAATAAAATTCAATAAAATAAAATACAATAAATTACAAATGAATAAAATGTAATAAAATAAAATATAATACAATATGAAATCACAGAATCCCAAAAATTAGAAAATGTATTTTCGTCAGATGAGGCAAAGCAAGTCATGAAAAGTGATTTGAAATAATTTTGTGAGATGGTGTATATATTGTCAAGAAGACAATGAAAAAACTGAAAAAAATGATTCAATTTCTTGCTTTCACGGGGTGAAAGCAAGAAATTCACCACGACGAGAATGCAATAAAATTAGAAAATTGGAAGAATTGTGATATAGTTTTTTTCAAAAAGACTTTCTTGTGAATATGAGACATGGTTGAAAATGAAAATTTAAAAAATCAATCTTTGAACCCCCACAACATACACATCTTACCATAATGACGCATTCTTCAAAAACCATTTGTTGTGATTAAGCTATCAATAATTTCTGAATTTTTATAGTTTGTTATTTGATTCTATAACCATTCTCCATTACTTTGATGATAAATCACATCATCACTTTCTTGGTTAATGTTACATTTTTTTATCTTTTATCTTTTAATTTAAATATAAAAGTAAGTTTCTTCCATTTCTGGCGGGCTTTCACACACACACACACACACACACACACACACACACACACACACACACACACACACACACACACACACACACACACACACACGCACACACACACACACACACACACACACACACACACACACACACACACACACACACACACACACACACACACACACACACACACACACACACACACACACACACACACACACACACACACATACACACATACACACATACACACATACACACATACACACATACACACATACACACACACACACACACACACACACACACACACACACACACACACACACACACACACACACACACACACACACACACACACACACACACACACACACACACACACACACACACACACACACACACACACACACACACACACACACACACACACACACACACACACACACACACACACACACACACACACACACACACACACACACACACACACACACACACACACACATACACACACACACACACACACACACACACACACACACACACACACACACACACACACACACACACACACACACACACACACACACACACACACACACACACACACACACACACACACACACACACACACACACACACACACACACACACACACACACACACACACACACACACACACACACACACACACACACACACACACACACACACACACACACACACACACACACACACACACACACACACACACACACACACACACACACACACACACACACACACACACACACACACACACACACACACACACACACACACACACACACACACACACACACACACACACACACACACACACACACACACACACACACACACACACACACACACACACACACACACACACACACACACACACACACACACACACACACACACACACACACACACACACACACACACACACACACACACACACACACACACACACACACACACACACACACACACACACACACACACACACACACACACACACACACACACACACACACACACACACACACACACACACACACACACACACACACGATTTCCGTAAGTGCTTTTCAAACAAACCGACTGCCTCTCACACGAGCTTCAGTAGTGAGATTAATACGAAAGGATGACACTTCTTCAAAGCCAAATTTTGTCTTTGGATCAAAAAACAAAAAAAATTATTATTCTTACTTCCTCGGATGATGGAAGATTCTCATTGAAAAAAATTCTCTTTTCATTATTCCGATGAAACAATAATAAACGTCATGGCGACCGACACGGAGTCAACAAAAACATGACGTCATTGCTAATCTTCCTTGATTGTTACACATCAGCTGGAGACATGATGTGTGATATACTACAATTGGGGTTTTGTGGTGTTTCTTGAAGGGAAGAAATTTATTGATATTTTTTTTTCAAAAAATGTACTCTTATAGTAAAATAAAAAGTGAATATCCTGCAAAGAATTGACTGAGCTGATTTTGTTGAACAATTTTTCAATTTTATATTCACTTTAGTGTTTTTAAAGTGACAAAATTTTTTTCTTTAAAAGCTATCGATAACGATGGGTGGGAGGGGGGGTGGGTAGGAAGATTTGAAAAGATACCCCGTTAAACTTTAACGTCTGTTTGTCATGTGAAGTCACACACAAACCACATCAAAGATGCAAAAACCTTCTTGAATCTGTCTTTAAATTAAATTCAAAGTTGTACTTCAAATTAATACACAATTTGTTTGTTGGTATTTGTAGATTTTTTTATTGCAGCATATTCAAGAAAGTCCTGTCTTGAAGATTAAGGCCTGCATTCCTGAGGTTGGCGAAGCAAATGAAGTCAACTACATCACTCTGATATCCCAGTCATAAGTTGTCGATCGACCAATTAATTAACAGAATAACTCGATAGAAATACTAAGTAGAGACCACATATTTGCATAAATGCTCGTGGTAATTAATAATTATGACAAAACTCAAAATGAGGAAATGACATGGAAGTGAACAGTGTTGTTTATTGAAGACAAAAGAGCTGGCAACATTCATGCGGCCACGGCACCAAAGGAACAATGTGAAGTACACTGGAAATGACCAACCTGTTCATTAACTCATCTTCTCTTCGACTCTTTCGACATTCTTTAAAAGCGAATTACGGGAAAAGAACTTGAGAGAGCATTTTGAGGATAATTCACTGAAGGGAGCAAAAAAAAACAGCAGCGTGTGTTTTCAAGTTGCATTCGGTTGTTCATCTCCACCGTGCCCCTCAAACACCACTCCAAATGCGCGTCGTGAACATCTGCGAGTTGTTTTTTCAAAGAAAAATAAATAAATGAGTCACAAAACCACAAGCATTTATGAAAAATTCATTGAGAAAGGATTTTGGATTCACGAGTATTCTTTATAGTTGCCATTTAAAAAAATGGAAGTACTGAATATATAAATAAAACGTGAAATTACTATTAAAATAGGCTACAAATTTATTTGCATAATGAATTATGAAAATGATGAAAAAAATTTATGAAAAACAATTTTGTACCTGATGAAAGTTGAATTGAATAAAATGCTAACACACACTGAAGACAATACAATACAATACCAAAAAAGACAATACGAAACAAGACAATATAAAACAAAACAATACAATACGAAACAAAACAAAATAATACATCAAAATATAATAAAATACAATACAATATAATAAAATACAATACAATATAATAAAATACAAAACCAAAGAAGAAAATAAAATACAATACAAAACAATAAAATAAAACGGACTAAAACACGAAAAATTAAAGAACAATATAAAAAAATATAAAGAAAGACAATACTAATGTTATTATTTTGGCATGAGCCCCATAGAATCTCGAGGAACGAAAGTCTTGAATTTCACGAATATTTGATTAAGTTGTTTTCAACGACTGAACCTTTGAGTCGAAATTCCTAATAGGAATCATTTATTATCACATTATTGATTTTATTAGTAATCTTTCTTTTATTATTATAATAACAATAACAATAACAATTTAAAAAAATAAATGACAAAAATAATAATAAGGATAATAAAAATGATTAAAAAAAATAATAGTGTTGATAATATAAATAATAAAAAAAAAATAAATAAAAATAATAATAATAAGAAGAAGAATAATAATAATAACAATAATAATAATAAAAATAATAATAATAATAACAATAATAATAATTAAAAAAAAAATAATAATAAAAATAATAATAATAATAAAAATAATAATAAAAACAAAAAAAATGATACAAATAATAATAATAATTAAAAAAAAAAATAAATAAATAAAATGAAAAAAAAAAAATAATAATAAATAAATAATAATAATAATACTAATAATAATAATAATAATATAAAGAAAAATAATAATAATAATAATAACAATAATAATAATAATAATAATAGTGAAAATAATATAAATAATAATATAATTAATAATAATAATAAAATAATAATGATAATAAAAATAATAAAAGTAAAAATAATAATAAAAATAAAAATAATAATAATAATAATAATAATAATAATAATAATAATAATAATAATAATAATAATAATAATATAAATAGAAATAATAAATAATAATATTAATAAAAACAATAATAATAATATTAATAAAAATAATAATGATAATTAAAAAAAAAATAATAAAATAAATAAGAAGGATGAAAAAAAAATAATAATGAAAATACAGGAAAAAAAATAATAATAATGA
>OX387248.1:3776357-3783857 GCA_947562095.1 Branchellion lobata
CTATTCACAAGAAATTTTTTCTAAAAAAATTATTCAGTTTTTTAATGCTTCTCGATAATTTTTTCTGCTTTTATTTGTGAGTTCACGAAATCATGAAGTTCCATTTATCTATTCAGCGGTCCTTTTTTTTTATTACTCTGCTGACGAACTGAAGCAACTTTCCATTTGATGAGTTTTTGTTGCATGAGTTGGAAAAGAGTAGTTAAGCTTGAAAATGTGGAAGCTGTCGCAAGTTGGCGGTTTCACTACAAGGTTGCTTGTTTCAAAAGATGTTGGAGAATTCAGCAATCACTTGAAATCTTCGAAATAAGCGAAAACAATAACTCTTGGAAAAGTTAAATGTACTAAAAATGATTTTTAAATTCTTAAATTACAAAGTTTGAATAAAAATTAAGTAAATAAATTAATTAAAATTAAAGGACGAAACGGTCTTTCACGCTCGCGCGTAATCATAGAAGCCAAAAGAACCATAAAAATGAAAAAACTATGTAACTTTCTAAAAATATTATCATTTCAATCTCTTGTTTCAGATCTTTTTTCATTCCTGGTGCCATAATTAGTTTACACTCGTCCATGAAATCATACTGAAAATAATCGAAATAATAAATAAAAATAAATTATTGAAAAATCATATCAATAAGAAAAAAAAGTGTAATTATAAATGTTCAAAGCCTTATTTTTGTAGTTTGATGTTCAATGTTCAAGCCTTTTGTAATCTTGCTTTTTTTTCATAGTCTTTATAGAAGCAAATCCAGACAAACGCTAGAAATGGCACAGAACATAGTGAAAAATCAAAATAAAAGAAAAAAATTAAAATCAACAATTACTGAAAGTCATAAAAATTGTCAAGTGTCTGTTGCACGAGATCAAAAACTGACTTTCAAATCAAATTTATAAATCTCACAAATTTAGAATAGAGTCATATTTTTTATTGAATGACTAATGAAGAATGTTTCATTAACTTAACCAAAACTGGAATGTTAAAAGGTTCTAGGAAATTCAAAAAAAAAATGTTTATTGAATCAAATGAGTGAATTTTGAAATTTGAGAATTGAATCATATCTTAAAACCACATAACATAACTATTGCAGAGTTATTTCAAGTTATTTCTTCTTTTCTTTTATTTTGCTTCTCAGCCATTTTTCATATTCACAATGAAGGTTGCCAGAATACCATAATTCTTTGCAATGTTTTCAAAACTTGCTTACTTTCTTGTTTTTCAAATGGCAAACGGTATTCTTGTAGCCGATTGGTTGACGATTTTACAGCAATGTCTTTCTCATCTTCAGCCATTTTACAAATTCACAAGTCCGTCAAGATACCAAAAATTTTTGCAATGCCTTCCAGCACTTGTTTACTTTCTTGTCGAATAATTTGGCAAACAGTATTTATGTAGGCGATGGTTGACTATTCAAATTCAATGTTTGTATTTCAAACAAGAAAATAGTGGATTCGGCAATTTATTTAAAATCTTTTCAAAATCTTTGTAATCAGCAAACACTATAACTCTTAGATGAATTACTTCATTTATAAATAATATTTGAAACTTTAAATTTCAAATAGTTAATAAAAATAATTTAAATAGAGAAAATTAAAGTAACGGCCATACACGCTTTTGCGAAACCAAAAATATTGTCCTATGTTAATATAGTCGATTTTTGAATGAGATCTTTCCGCTCTTCTCTTTCATGCAAATCTTCTCTTACCTCTTCTCCTTCTCATCTTCCTTGAGTTCACCCACTTTTTCAGTATTTCTTTTTAAAATTCTTTTTTTACTTCATTTTTCATTCATTACGTTTTCACCTCATTTAAATTATTCTTCACTACCATTGTTCACTTTTTCAACTCATTTAATTTTTTGTTACTACCACTGCTCATTTGATAAATTATAATAATTACCAGCCACAAAAAATATTCCTATTTAGTGTTATTTAAATTCTCATTCAATTAGTAATCGGTATTAATCCAATCAGCATAGACTTTGCCAAATTCATTCCATACTATTCAAATGAACATGTGGAAGAAGACATTGAATTGATTATAGTAGTTAATTCCGAGAGGGTTACTGGAGAAATGCTATTAAAAGAAGCATCACAGAGTTTTGTAACGATGGGAGAAGAGAATTAATCATTTCTAAAAGAAAGAATTTTGTTAGACATGGTGTCTTGGAAAAGCTGGGGAGAAAAAGGGAGGGGTGGAAAGTTTTTATGCAATAATCTAAAAAAAGAGCCCCATTTAGACTTGGAGGATGAAGCGGATTTTATGGACTCAATGAGGAAAAAAAATGTTTAGTGTAAAGAAAACTTTTATAAAATGATAACTTTTTTTGCCATTCATTCCATGAGGCTGTAGAACGATCTGCCCGGTAGAGTCGTTCAAACTTCCAAACTGCCCTTTTGGCAAAAAAGTATTGGCTATCAACCCAAGCAACCTTAGAAAAAGAAAGGCGAAAAGAGGATGTCTTTGTAAGGATAACCGCATCAAATCTTTCAAGAAGAGAATCATTGGAGGCTGTTAGAAAAGAATTGGAGTCAAAGAAAAAAAGAGGATTAAAGGAAGACTGAGAGAAAGAATTTGTGAATGAATCTTTATTAAATTTTGACCAAGGCATTTCATTAATCTAAAAGTAGGAGATTGGGGGAAGAGGAATAGTGAATGAGGAATTAAGAGAGTGGTTAGAAAAGATAACAGATTCAGCAGAGATAGATGGTTTGGTGAATGAATAGATTATATAATCAAATGTGTTCCCAGCAGTGTGCGTTAAAAATGAGCATGTTTTATAAGATTAAAAAGATCAAAAATATTATCTAGTTTTAAAAATAAGGATTCAATTTATAATTATGAAGAATATTGAAATTACTCAAAAGAAAAACAGGGGAAGAGTCTCAGTTAAAACTGAAAACGATTCGAGGAAAAGTGGGAGGGAGGAAGTAGGAGGCCTATGAATTAGTGCAATAACAAAAGTGAAATTAGAAGAAAATTTGAATTATGAAAATAGATTTTTGATTGTAGACTAAAAAGGATAGTGAATGTTAGAAGCAGAAAATGTAGAATTATAGAACAAAGAAATGCCACCATAAGAGGAGTGAGAAGAATAAAATGGTTTTGTAGGGGACCTAGCGAATTCAATAAAAGGATAAGATGAAGGAGAAGCAGAAAGGGAAAAGGGTGAACTGGCATTTTTATGCCATGTCTCAGTTGAGGCTAAAAAGTCAATAGAAGCGGAGGTTAGAAGATTTAAAATGTGTAAAGATTCAGTGTTAATTAACCTGATGTTTAATAAAGAGAGGTTTGGTTCATTATTGGAATTTGAGTCTGGTAGGAAGCGGGTTTGTTAATTTATTTTTAGGTTTTTAGTGAGACTTATTATTTTGGAGAAAACAGAACCTTAATTTAGAATTCAGTAAGTTTAGATGAAAAATTTTACGTCTAACAAGGCGGGGTGGGCAAAAAGGAACAGAAAGAAGATTCCGAAAAATTTTGGGAGAATAATTCATTGGAAATTTAAATATAAATATCAATTCTTGACCAGTACTTGAATCTGAAAATGATGAAATATAAAAAAATTGTAACAAAGCTTTCGTCCAAATTGCAAGTTTACAAACAGCCCGTAGCAAAAACAGGCGTTAGTCAAGTTGCTTTTTTAATTGGATAACATACATTCAGGTTTACTCATATTCTTATCAGAAACAATATTCATCTGTAAGAATTAAGCTCTATGATTCGTCCCTCTCCTCCAGCTAAAGTTGTGAAGATAAGAACACTATAATTTATTCTTCAAACTCAAGCGCTTTCAAAATAACTCAATAATTTTATCAAGCAGAAATTTGTGGAAAATTGGCTAAAAAAATGTTTGCAATATTTTAAAGAATTGTTTTATAAGACGAATTTTTTTGTTAAAAACTAAAGCATGATTTATTTCTCAGTAAAACTAGTATAAAACTTTTAAAGGGCATATCCGCAATCAAGTGCCACAACAAACATCAAGACTTCATTAAATTTTCAATCTGGTCGAAAGACCTTGGGCATGCTTCATTTTCACTTTTGAGCCTAAATTTTCTAATATTCAATTTTTTGTCACCTTCTCTAGCCTATTTTACTAAGCCCCGTGTTTATTTCCAGTTTTTAAATTTTAAAATCGTTTCTATCACGTTCTTTTTCTTCGTAGACGCTGTAGTCAAACCCCAACAAACGTTTTCCTGAGTCTGACTCCTCTTACTAATTGAAAATTTTTTCCTTCTCAAACACTTGAAACTTTAAGCAAAAACTTGAAAATGAATTGAAGGAAATTGCTAAATGGGAATAAACACTAATTTCCATATGCAATTGAGTGAGTTTCCAACAAAACCGCATTTTTCAAACACTCCAGCTGTAATCTGTTTTTTTCCTTTAAAGCATGAAGTTATTATTTACACCAAACTTCAACTCATCCTGTAGCGGGAATTAAAATGGCTTCTTCATGTGATACGCTACAGCTTTTGAGAGGGAGGATGCTGAGTAATGAGGATGACTAACTTGCACGAAACACTAACAACACCGAGCACTCAAGCAGCCGTATATCTCATTAAGGACCTTTTATATTGGCATCTTGTTAAAAAGCTTCTACGCAGGCTTTTGCTGTGACCTCATGGGTTCAAAACGCTGAAACTATGTGCATTGAACTTTTACTTTTTTTTATTTCACTCCTATCAGTTCTGGTTTCAACGATATTTTTCGAATGTTATTTTTTATTTATCATGTACAAAAACTTTTTGCACAATGTTCACTTCGTTATAATATATCAACTCAACTAAGAAACAGTAGCATCAAAAGTTAATCTTACCAGCAATAACACAACAACGATATACAAACGTCAAAAGATATTGAATATTTTTGGTTGTGCGAAAGCGTGTAGTGCCATTACTTCAATTTACTTTTTTTAAACTATTTCTACCAACTATTGAAAAGTTAAATTTTCAAATAGTAGTTATAAAAAAGTTAATTTATCAAAAATTCTAGTCTTTCCTGATAAAAAAGATTTCGGAATGTTTTTTTTAAATTGCCGAAGTCGCCATTTTTCGTTTTGAAAGACAGGCATTACAGTGAAATTGATAATCAACAGCTACATAAATATCGTTTGCCAACTTACTCAATAAAAATTTAAATGAGTGTTGGAAGTATTGCAAGGAATTGTGGTATCTAGACAGACTTCTCTAGGAATCTGAGAAATGCAGAAAAGGAAAAATAAAAAAAGAAAATCTTGAAAAAACTCTTTAGTAGTTAATTTATGTAATTTAGGTTCTGATTCAATTTTCAACTCTTAGGGCTCATTAATTTGATTCTATGGAAAATTCTGCTTTTAGATTTTTATAATCCTTGTAACATTACAGTGTTGCTTAATTTGATTAAACATTCTTCAATAGTCACTCAATATACCGATACACCACAATGTTTTCGGTTTCGCGGAAGCGTGTATAGCCGTTACTTCAATTTACTTCACTTAAAGTATTTTTATTAACTATTTGAAATTTAAAGTTTCAAATATTTGTTATTAAGAAGTCAATTTATTTAAGAGCTATGGTTTTTTCCGATTGCAGAGACTTTGAAAAACTGCCGAATTTTCCATTTTCTCGTTTAAAATACAGACATTGCAGTGTAATCGTCAACTAACGCCTAAATAAATACTGTTTGCCAACTTACTCAACAAGAAAGTAAGCGAGTGTTGAAAGGCATTGTAAGGAATTGTGGTATACAGACAAACTTCTTTGTGAATATAAGAAATGGCTGAGAAGAAAAACAGAAGAAAAAAAACTCGAAATAACTCACTAGTAGTTATATTATGTGGTTTTAACATATGATTCAATTTTAAATTTTAAGACTCATTAATTTGATTTAATAGACAATTTTGCTTCTGAATTTTTCGAAACTTTTTAACATTTCAGTTTTGGTTAAATTGCTGAAACATTCTTTAATAGTCATTCAATATAAACAATGACTCAATTCTGAATAGTTGAGTTTCATAAATTTGATTCTAGTCAGATTTTGATTTCTTGCAACAGACAAGTGATAGTTCTCATGAAATTCACTTATTATGAATATTATTTTTTTTTGTTAATTCGCTTTTTCACCAAGTTTTGTACCCTTCCCAGCGATTGTCTGGATTTGCTTTAGAAAAAAATATATAAAAAAATAGAATACTTTGATACTAACAACATCAGAACAAGCTCATAAAAGATGAGTAGATGCACATCCCAAACAACAACAGCATTGCAATCACAGAAAATCACTTAAAAGAGTAAAATTAAAACAAAAAAACATACAACAGCAACAAAATTGAGACAATAACAAGAAACAACAAATACAACAAGACTGTAACATAATGAAAACAACAACTTGAGAAAACATGGAAAATAACACATCAAAGAACATACAAAACAGCATATCAAAGAACATACAAAAAAACACATCAAAAAACTAAAAAAGCTATTAAATCGAAATTTTTCAATTCTATGGATTTTCTCTCACCTCTATGAGTTTTGGACAGCGTTAGTTGTTGCTGGCCATTCTGACGCAAGTGTTACAGTCCCTGTGGCAAAGTCCGAGGAAAAAATTGACACTGGTCTGCCGGCTTGGACTGCAGCCTTTCTTTTCACTCAATATGCCTCGTGTTCCAAAAAAAACGTCTTTCCGATTTCAAAGAAATTTTTCTGCAAAGTTTGTTACCACAATGGTCATTTGAGGTGTCGCCTGCAAGTTGTTCAATCGACGTTCAAGGTTTTAGATCATCTTTGCTCACGTCTATGAAGCGCAATTGTGCTTTGCTGTCGCACGTTTTCTTTGCTCAAAGTCTCTATAGAAGAGTTTTTCAGAAGTTCACCAGACCGTGCACACACCATGCCATCGTTTGCGTCTCTGTTTGAGGATCGATAAAATGCTGGTGCAGCCAGCTCGATCCAGACCTCGTCCTGTAGGCGAGGTTCATGATGCGTCGGAGGCTGCGCCTATTACATTGTATTTCTGACGGCTTCCAGTCCTTAAAAAGATTGCGAATCCAGATGATCTTGCTCTATTCTTCTCCCATGCGCAGCTTTGTGAAATGGTTTAACTAAACAAGCTGTTTTGTATATACGGGACATGGCTGGAAAAGAAAGAAAAAAAAGTAATGTACCTAAGCCAATTCAACACCTTGTCATATTCACTGGTTATTTGATGTTCTCAAAGGCTGGGTTTACTTTTTTTTATTTTCAACAATCATTACTTAGTCCGTGTAGTCAAATTTGACTTTATTTTCTACTTAAGTTATTTCACCACAATTCTGGTGACATTCATTTTTTTTCAAATTTTAATTTGAAGTTTGAAATTAGTTTATCTTGTTATTATTAGATTTCATGTAAATTTAAGTGTTTTTTTCTTCAATTTGTAACATATCTATCGTTTGTCTGGATTTCTCCCAGTTATGTCCGTGGAAAAAGAAACACAAGCAACAACAAAATAAAAATATAAAAATAAAACAAAAAAATA
>OX387248.1:3793857-3801357 GCA_947562095.1 Branchellion lobata
CGACAAGAATAAATAATTTCTGCGGGTCTAAAACCCTAATTACAATGAAATTGAATAAAATAAGAAAATTATACAACAAAATACAAAATTCAAATAAAATACACAAAAAAACAAAAATGTTTTTATAGTGATAACTGCACCAAGGATATCCAAACAACCCCTTGTGACGTTCGCTTAGGTAGAATGACGATGACAGAAAAGAGATTGATGTGAAAGGATAAAGTTTGAAACTTCAAAATAACCAGGGTAAAAACACCCACATACAATATAAAAAGATGGTTTGATGTTGCAACAGAAAGAAGGAATGTGATACACAGTTACAGTAACACAGGAGTCAATGACTACATGCTATTGCTGTGGAACCGTTTCTTCACCAAGCCACCTCTCATCTACAAGAACCTACATGTTGATGCAAAAAACTTCTTAGCATGCAACAGTCTGTCGATGAACTGTACGAAATCTACTTTCATCTTCTTCCAATTTAGATTCAGACTCAGCATCTGATTCACATAGTTCCACTGTGACTTCGACCTTCGTCAATTTCATTCTTCAAAGACAATCAGGATGCATGAAGGTCTTTTGATGCTTTCAATGAATAGCAGTGTTTGTCTCTAAACGCCTCAATGGGGCTGCAAAAGAAGCGAGAAAAGGCTCCCTGCGTGAGCGAGTGACACCGTGTTCGAACGGTTCAGAGACTACCTAGATAAGAAATTCTTCGAACTTCAAGATGGAAAAAGACAGTGGAATGAAGTAATCTCTTTTGTACAATTTTCATGCAAAACAATTCTTGGGCTCTTGTTATTTTTTTTCATAAATAAAAGTTAGAAAAAAAAGCAGAAAAACACGTTTCGTTTCCACCGGTATGCGGCCATACTCAGTGTGATGGCTCTTGCATGATTTATGACAGGCTACCCACAGAAATCACTGTCTAAATGTATGGATGAGCTATCAATCTGGATGGGAGTCAATAAACTGAAATTCAAATGCAGAAAAATTGTTTTAATTTGTTTTTCATCACGTGGTGTGTTGTCTGTTAACTAATGGTTAGCGAGTAGTGAAGCATGAGGCTCGGAAAGAGGACACACGTGATGGGACCGGATATAGCCTCCTCCAACAATTAGCACCAATGACCATTAACAGCATGTTGTTCATGACTCAGTGTATCTGTACTCAACCATCTCAGCCACTCTCACTCAACCTAGAGCTCAACAGGCGCATTGGCAAGGCAGCTGCCACCACGACCAGACTGACAAGGTATGCAACAACAGCGCTTATGAGCACGCAAAGATGCACATGCACAGAGCCTGCTTTTTGGGAACCTTTTCATAGCAGCCACTCTTGCACCTTGCGTGCCAAAAAATCTTGTTTTCGATACTTTCCACGCGTGCCGACGCATCGTGAACATCGCCTGCAGGACGAGGTTTTAAACACCACGTCTGGATCAAGCTAGCTGCACTAGCATTCTATCAGTCCTCAAACGCATTCAAAGGCCTGTTATGCGCAGCAACGACGAGCGAGTCTCTGAAGTGTAGCGAGGATTGGATGCAGGACATGGGCGCAGAAGTCACATTCACTGGGGTTGCATTGACCTTCTAACTTTTTATGTCGTCATTCAAGTTTTGAGCGTTGAGATGGGAGACAGTCCTCTCTGGTGTGTTTGCTGATGAGGTGGCATTATGCATTGAAAACCTGAGAGCACTAAATACTAAGTTTCTGACTTGGAAACAAATTGAAGATGTAAACCTGAGAATGAGCATGAAAAAAACATCGTTAATACCATGCTCGCATGGTGTTTAACAGTTTTATTTCGAAGCTTAAAATCTTCAAAATAATATAATGTTAAATTGCTATACTTATCAGGCTTCAATACAAATTTAAACAGTTAACGTAGTCCTTGTGGTTTGATAATCCATGTCAATTTTTATTTAAAAAATTGCTTTCAACTATTGAAATTTTCCAAACGTTGAAAAAACACAATAACTTAAGTAACAGTTATTATCTTCGGCAACTTATCTGAAATCTCTTAGAAAGTGTTATTTAAAAACATATATCAGTCAAATAACTTTCGTTCCGTCACACACATTTCCATTTACTTCACACTTCTTGGCCACCACCTTGATTCCCTTTCAGCAATCTGTGAATTCGAGTGCAACTTTGCGTTGAGCAACATACAATCTATAAACATGAATGACCCCAACAAGTAATGAATCAAAAAAGCTGCACTACCATCAATGGACCTGACCACTATTGATCATTCGTCCGCAATACAATACAATACAATACAAAAACGAATATTATTATAGTGGCATCAACCCCATAGAGTTTCGAGGCCACTCAAAAACGTCTATTATTAATCTATTGTGAAAAATTAAAAATTAAATAAAAGAATTAAATAAAGGAAAATAAAAACAAATTATTTTTTTAAAAAGACCAGTATTATTATTATTATGATGGAGGGAATGATTTATTGAATAGGTAAGTCTTCAGAGATCTACAAAATGATTTTGTTGAACTTGAAGATTTTAAGCTGTTAGGCAGGTTGTTCCACAACTTAGGTCCGCTGACGCTGAACCTTCTTAATCCTAATGATTTTAGCTTGTGCTTGTTGGGAACAACGTCCTTTGACTTAGCTGATCTCAGTCTCTGTTTTTCCGGCAGACTAGCAACTGGAACTAGGTCACGTGTCAGATACGCAGGACCCTCGTTGAACAAGCACTTATACATCTTCAGAGCAACTTTGTACTCGATCCTTTCATCAATTTTCAGCCAGTGAAGCTCCTTGAGTACAGGGGTAATGTGATCATATTTTCTTACTCCTGTAATGAGCCTGGCTGTTGTATTGATTATGGATTGAATACTCTGCGTTGCTACCTTAGGTAAGCTGACTAAAGCCATGTTGCCATAGTCAATACGACTTAAAACTAAGGCCGATGCAAGTGTTTTCAAGGAGTCCATTGTCAAACATCCCTTGATGGATCTTATTTGACGCAGAGAGGTAAAACACATCCGTATTGTTTTTGATATCTGCGTTGACATCGTGAGGTCTCTATCCATAGAGATTCCCAAGTTCCTTACAGATTTTGATGGAAAGATGTTGCTTTCTAATACACGGACAGAATAGCTCGGAATATTTTTCAGATTCCGACGAGAAGAGAACCAGATCACCTCAGTCTTCTCACTGTTGAGCTCGAGACAATTGGCTCCCATCCAAGATGCGATTTCATCCACACACTCAGACACTCTTATCTGCAACTCTTCTGTGCCTTCATTATTGCAGTGGCCATATAATTGAGTGTCATCGGCATATTGATGAAATCCCAGCTTGTATTTCAAAACTATTCTTTCAAGGTCTCCAGTGTATAGAGAAAACAACAATGGTCCAAGAACAGATCCTTGTGGGACACCCACTGAAGAGTCAACAAAATCCGATTTTGTCCCACTGCAGCGTACATTGAAGGATCTGTCACTCGAGTAATTTTTGAACCATTCCAGTGTGAGACCATCAAAACCATATGTGCTTTCTAGCCGTTTTAAAAAAATACTGTGATCAACTAAGTCAAAGGCAGCTGACAAGTCTACCAGTATAAGGAGGGAGAGCTTACCATCATCGGCTGCACCAAGAATGTCTGAATACACTTTTGTGACAGCCGTTTCAGTGGAATGATGACGACGGTAAGCTGATTGGTGGGTAGGGAAAAGATTTGAGTTATTTAAATAGCTCATGACTCTGCTGAGAACAAGCCTTTCTGAGAGCTTGGACAAAACAGGCAGATTAGAGATGGGTCTGTAGGATGAAGCAACGTTGTGATCAAGACTAGGCTTTTTCAACAGTGGTGTAACCTGAGCCGATTTCCAAGACTTTGGGACAATTCCCTCAGAAAAAGGCTGATTGACCATACTTTTTACAAAAGGTAAAATCATTCCTGAAATCTTTTTCAAAAGCCAAGTGGGTATTGGGTCAGACGCACACTGTTTATTGGGAAGCCTCTGAATAGCCTTGAGAAGCTCATCCTCATCCACATCCTGGAGCCTACTGAGACCGCCTTCTTGTGCATAAGCTAAATAAATGGGGTTTTCTCTGGCTTGGATTGAGTTCCTCGCTGACTCAACTTTCTTCAACAGAAAAGATTGGAATTCAACAGGCTGAATTCCGTCAACAGAAGATCTCTTTCCTCGACCAGAGACACTATTAATGTGGCTCCAAATGTTAGCCGTTTTGTTTTTTGGATCACTGAGTTTATTATCCCAGTAATCTCTACGCTTGTGTCTACACAGTCTTTTGTAGAGTTTCTTCTGACCCAGCCATGCAGCAAAATCATTCTCACTCTTGGTCCTCATGTAGATCCTTTCTAAACTCCTTTTCAGACATTTCGAAGTACGACACTCCCGATCAAACCACGGATCAGAAGGTCTTTCATGTATTCTTACGGTCTTAAAAGGAATCATCTTGTCAAGGATCCCTGACAGAATGGAATTATAAAGGTCAGAAGCTGAGTCCACATCAAGACTTGTGGCAGCTGAAAGCGGAGACAGCTTTATTTCTGAAATAAACTTTTCAGTGTCCAAAAATTCCAACGTCTAATTTGGAGCTGTCGATAGATGGGAGGTGGTTTGAGCATCTCACAACTGCACAAAAGCAGCTTGTGATCAGAAATGCCACTATCAATATAGTTGATGTTGACACTCTTTCTGGATGCTATCACATCAAGCCATCCTCCTTGGTTATGGGTGGGTTGGTTTGTGGACGAATCAAAACCATGGGACCTTAAAATGTTGAGAAATATTTGTGCATCTGTGTTGTCAGACTGCTCCAAGTGAAAATTGAAATCACCCAGAATCAAAACCTCTTCATTGTATGTGGCCAGAATACCCAAGGTGTTTTCAAATTCTTTGTAAAACAATGTAGAAGCAGCACCTGTGCGATAAAAAACCAATCCGATGACTGACTTGGAGCTTGAGCTTATTCTCACACACAGATGTTCAAAACTGGCATTTGAAGTTAACTTTAACAGCATTCCTCGGAACATGGAGTTGAAAGCCACTGCCACTCCTCCATGGTTGGTGAGCAGGGTGTTCACTGACTCGGGAAGTCTTGGCCTTGATTTCTCGAAGACCACAAGACCCCGGCTCCGCAGCTTACTTATGCTGATTGACTCCGGATCATGCCATGTTTCTGCCATAAACATCACATCCATTTTATAGTCCTGAATTAATTCTACCACATCTTCCACTTTATTATTCAGTGATCTCACGTTCTGAAACCCAATTAAAACTGGAGATCCAGTCTTCTGAGCCTGGTGGCGTCTTGAGACAAGTGGAATCAGTTCATGGCGGTCTTTATTGTGTCTGGCGCACCTTTCCTTGACCTTCCTACCTGCTCTTTTTCCTCGGTAGTGCCACTTCTTCTGATTTCTGCCGATTCCAAGACGATTTATCGCTAATCGGGTTTCCAGAGGCAAGATCACATTGGGATTATTGTAAAAAAATAAATCTACCATTCAATTAATTAAAAAAACCTTTAAATAAAGAAATGCTACTAACCTTGGTATAGCAAAAAATTTATCCGATAAACAAATTTTTAAAAATAAACTTACGCTTACACCGTCTCGAATAAAGACGATCTAAAGTAACCATTTTTGACGGAAAAAAAAAGGAAAAAACTTGAAAAAGTTGAAACTAATAACTGAATACAAAATAAAACATTTATTTTTAAAGTTATTTAGGTTAAAACAACTGATTTAACGAGCTAGATTTAAAAGGCCGCCTTGCAAATGGCGCCTAACAATCCGCAAGCTGTCCGGTTTTTTTCACAACAAGAGGAAAGTGCAGAATGAGCATAAGAATTAAAAATTTAAGTTTTCATTTTCTACTCTCTTTTACCTGTAGCTTCTACCCTTAATAAAAAAACTGGCTTTTGCTTTGGATTCTCAACTTTGTTTATTCATGTTAATCAGTTTTCACTTATTAACTGTAATTTCTCTTCACTGACGAGGGTGTTTCAGTGTCTTGCTTTGGCGTTTTATAAGTAACGGTTATTTTTTTCTTATATTATAAAAAAAATTCTCATGGGTTTTGAAAATGTTAAATATGATTTTGAAGTTTATGAAATGAAACTAGATTATTTGAGTATTACTGTAGAGGGAGGTGAGAATCTAAACGACGAATGCAGGCAAAAAAGGAAAAAAGATGGATGGGTTGGGAAAAGAGATGTGAGGTTTTGAAGCGTGAGTTCCAAAGCCAGAAAAACTGCATACAAAACATTCATCAGACCAGCAATAACATACTGGCGAATAAATAGAGCACGATAAAACCGAATAAGATTTTATTTTTTTATATTGTTTTATGCAATGATTAAAGATTAAATAAGGTTAATTTTTTATAAAACACTATCACAACAACGAAACCAACATGCGAACGCGAGATGCTACGAGTCCTAGTATCCAAGCATAAAACGCAACCAGCACTCTGGTCTTAATTCATGATCTAGCGTTCAAGTAACACTCCATTGTTTGAATTACTGTTGTTGACAATTACTCATTTGTTCAATTTTTAATGGCGATTTTTCATTGAGACGGAGTCCCTCTCTTGAGACGGAGTCCCTCTCTTGAGACGGAGTCCCTCTCTTGAGACGGAGTCCCTCTCTTGAGACGGAGTCCCTCTCTTGAGACGGAGTCCCTCTCTTGAGACGGAGTCCCTCTCTTGAGACGGAGTCCCTCTCTTGAGACGGAGTCCCTCTCTTGAGACGGAGTCCCTCTCTTGAGACGGAGTCCCTCTCTTGAGACGGAGTCCCTCTCTTGAGACGGAGTCCCTCTCTCGAGACGGAGTCCCTCTCTTGAGACGGAGTCCCTCTCTTGAGACGGAGTCCCTCTCTTGAGACGGAGTCCCTCTCTTGAGACGGAGTCCCTCTCTTGAGACGGAGTCCCTCTCTTGAGAGGGAGTCCCTCTCTTGAGAGGGAGTCCCTCTCTTGAGACGGAGTCCCTCTCTTGAGACGGAGTCCCTCTCTTGAGACGGAGTCCCTCTCTTGAGACGGAGTCCTTCTCTTGAGACGGAGTCCCTCTCTTGAGACGGAGTCCCTCTCTTGAGACGGAGTCCCTCTCTTGAGACGGAGTCCCTCTCTTGAGACGGAGTCCCTCTCTTGAGACGGAGTCCCTCTCTTGAGACGGAGTCCCTCTCTTGAGACGGAGTAACTTTCTTGAGACGGAGTCCTATATGCTGGTTTTTCAGTAATTAAAATCTCTTCGATATTGTGAAATACTTACAATAATAAGAATGAAAATAAAAATAATAATAATAAAAATAATAATAATAATAATAATAATAATAATAATAAAAATAATAATAATAATAATAATAATAATAAAAATAAAAATAATAATAATAATAATAATAATAATTATAATAATAATAATAATAATAATAATAATAATAATAATAATAATAATAATAATAATAATAATAAAATAATAATAATAATAAAAAAAATAAAAATAAAAATAATA
>OX387248.1:3836357-3848857 GCA_947562095.1 Branchellion lobata
ACAACACAACTCACTACAACACAATACACTACAACCCAACTCACTACAACACAACACACTACAACACAATTCTCAAGAACACAACTCACTACAACACAACTTACTACAACACAACTCACTACAACACAACTCACTACGAGACACCACCTCACTACAACACAACACACTACAACACAACTCACTAGAACACAACTCACTAAAACACAACAACTCAGTACAACACAACACCTCATTAAAACGCAACACTTCACTCCACACAATAGACCCACAACAACACAAAATGAGTTAAGACACAATTATGGCTGCGTAATTAAGCATTCTGGAGTTGCTGTGAGAGGTATCAAATGAGTATAAAAAGCCACTTCTAAGAAGTCGCTTTTAGTTTTTCCAATTTTTCAACAAAAAAACTTTTATTTATTTTTTATATTACTTATCATTATAAGTATTTTTATTATTATTTTGATTTCATCATTGTTCAATATTTTTACTTGTTCTTAATAAAATTTTTACTTTTTATTTTTATTACTTTTTATTTTTATTATTATTATTTTTTATTTTTTTATTTTATTATTTTTTTTATTAATAATATTATTATTATTATTGTTTTTATTATCATTATTATTGTTATTATTATTATTATTATTATTATTATTATTATTATTATTATTATTATTATTATTATTATTATTATTATTATTATTTTTATTATTATTATTATTATTTTTATTTTTATTATTATTATTATTATTATTATTATTTATATTATTATTATTATTATCATTATTATTATTATTTTTATTATTATTATTATTATTATTATTATTATTATTATTATTATTATTATTATTATTATTATTTATTTTATTATTATTATTATTTTTATTATTATTATTATTATTATTATTATTATTATTATTATTATTATTTTTATTATTATTATTATTATTATTATTATTATTATTATTATTATTATTATTATTATTATTATTATTATTATTATTATTATTATTATTATTATTATTATTATTATTATTATTATTATTATTATTATTATTATTATTATTATTATTATTATTATTATTATTATTATCATTACTTTTTATTTTTATTATTTTTATTATTTTTATTATTTTTATTATTACTATTATTATTATTATTATTATTATTATTTTTATTATTATTATTATTATTATTATTATTATTATTATTATTATTATTATTATTATTATTGTTATTATTATTTTTTTTGTTTTTATTTTTATTTTTTTTATTATTGTTTTTATTTTTATTTTTTTTAATTTTTTTTTCTTTTTTTTTAATAATAATAATATTATTATTATTATTTTTATTTTTATTATTATTATTATTATTATTGTTGTTGTTATTATTATTGTTATTGTTATTATTTCTATTATTATTTATATTATTATTATTATTATTATTATTATTATTATTATTATTTTTGTTTTTATTATTATTATTATTTTTATTATTATTATTATTATTATTATTATTATTATTATTATTATTATTATTATTATTATTATTATTATTATATTTATTATTATTGTTATTATCATTATTATTCTTATTATTATTATTTTTTTTTTTTTTTTTAATTTAATTTGTTTTCTTCAATTTATTTATTATTTATTTATTTTTATTATTATTTTTTTTTTTTTAATTATTGAACTAAGTAAATAAGAATATTATTATTTTTTTTATTCGGCATTTGATTTATTCACTTTTTCTTTTTTTAAGTTTTGGTTTTTGTATTTTACAGAGCAACTCATTCCATCGAATGCATCGCTTTTGCCTTTGGAGCTCTGGTGATCACTTAAAAATGCTTTTTGAATTCTTTAAAACAAAAAAATTTTTTTTTAATTTTCCACCAAAAACACCTCACTACAACACAAAAACTCACTACAATACAACATTTATGATTAATTGGTTCAATTGAATGACTTACTAAATGTTTGAAAAAAGGATTGATTAAACGAATGTTTTATCAACTAAGAATTTGTAAAATTGTTCATTTAATGGTGGATAAGGAGTTGAAAAATCCCCTCATATAGGTCAAAATGCCAGTTCATCGTGCATTAGAACAGATCAACACTCAGTGGTAACTTCACTCAAATGATTTATGCCTTAAAAACCCTTCGAACATTGGAACCCCAGACCTGACACATTTTTAAATACACAGCACGTATAATTTTTTTTGCACTTCACAAAATGCATCTTAAATGAATGAAGAAATGAATGTAAAATTTGTTATAGCACACAGTTCGCAAACTAGGTTGCTTCAAAGAAGCTTAGGATCAAAGTAGTGTTATAACACACAATAATTGTTTCTTCATTTCACAAAACGCATCTTCAAATCATTTTTTTAATGAAGATTATTTAAAAGTATGTGTCAGGTATGAAAAAGTAACATATTAGTGCGTTGAAATGTTTTTAAATTATCAATTAGTTCGGGAAATCTACGGACTTCTTCGCTATTAGCGCACATCTTTTGCCACTCCGTTGATCACAAAACACTTGTTCTACCATTTTTTACGAATATTTCTATTATTTTATTGAATGAAAAGTTGCAAATAATAAGTTTCCGATTTATCGCTTCTCAACTTTTGTCCACCAATACTACTTTACTGAAAGAATTCTCTTTTGAATTGCTGGTATCGTTTCAAAAGTAGGTATAAATTTAATAGAATTGAAAAAAATATTAATTTGATAATTTAGTTAATACATTTTTATGATATTTCATTCAATTATTTACTTTAAAAAATGAATTCATTCATAAATCGCTAATACAACACATTACAATACAAATACGAATATTATTATAGTAGCATAACCCGTAGAGTTTTTAGGTCAATCAACACTTATTTTCATTATTATAATTATAGTAAAAAAAGCAAAAATAAAATAAAATAAATAAAGAAAAAAAATTGTTAAAAAAAGTACACCATATTATTATTATGCTGAGAGAAGGGATTTGTTGAACATGTAAGTCTTCAGAGATCGACAAAATGATTTTGTTGAACTTGAAGACTTCAAACTTTGAAAACCACGGATACGAAGGTCTTTTGTGCACTCTAACAGTCTTAAAAGGAATTATCTTGCTGAGGATCTCTTACAAAATGGAAGTATAAAGGTCAGGAGCTTAGTCTGCATCAAAACTTGTGGCTGTTAATCGCGGAAACAAATTTACTTCTGAAAGAAACTTTTCAGTGTCCGAAAATTCCAACGTCTGGTTCAGAGCGGTCAGTAAATTGGAGGTGGTTTGAGCATCTAAAAACAGCACAGAAGCAGCTTGCGATCAGGAATGCCACTATCAATATAGTCGATGTTGACGCTTTTTCTGGATGTTACTACATCGAGCCATTTTTCTTGATTGAAGATGGGTTGGTTTGTGGATGATTCAAAACCATGGAAGCTCGAAATTTTTTTTAATGTTTGTGCATCTGTGTTGCCGAGCTGCTTGGAGTGATAGTCGAAATCACTCAGAATCAAAACCTTTTCAATGTATGTGGTCGGAATACCCAAGGTATTTTCAAATTCTCTGTAAATCAATGAAGATCATCTGTGCCATAATCAACCAGTCCATTGATTGACTTGGAGCCTATTCTCCCACACCAATGTTCAAAACTAGCAGTTGAAACTAAGTCCAACAGCATTCACGGGAACGTGGAGTTGAAAGCCAGTGTCACTCTCCCATGGTTGGTGAGCAGGGTGTTCACTGACTCGAGAAGTTTTGGCCTTGCTTTTTCGAAAACCACAAGACCCCGACTTGCATTTCACTTGAGTTGATTGACTCTGGGGCATGCCATGTTTCTGCCGTGAACATCACATCCATTTTATAGTTCTGAATTTATTCTAACACATACTTAAACTTATTTTTTGGTGACTTCACTTTCTGAAACACAATTGAAATTTGAGATCCAGTCTTTTAAGCCGAATTGCGTTTTGGGACAAGTGGAATCAGTTCATGGTGGTCTTTATTGTGCCTGGCGCACCTCACTCTGACCTTCTTACCAGCTCTTTTTTTTAGGTAGTGCCCCTTCTGAGTTCTGCGATCCCAAGACGATTTATCGCTAATCGGGGTTTTGGAGACGAGATTAAATTTGAAATATTGTGAAAAACATTATTTAGCATTTAAAAAAATGAATAAATTAGAATAAATGCTACTAACCTCGGTGTAGCAAAAAAAATTATCAGATAGCTAGACCTTTAAAACTAACTTACACTATTTTGGAAAAAGGCGTTCTGGAGCAACCTTTTTGAAAGAATATGAATTAATGAAAAAAACTTAGATGAATGTGAAATTAATAATTAAATGCAAAAAGAAAAACCTATTTTCAATGATATTCAAGCTAAAACAACTGATTTAACAAATTCATTTTAAATAGCCGCCTTGCAAGATGGTGCCTAAACAAAACTAAAAATCCCAACTAAAATGAGTAAAAAATCTCCGCTACAAAATCACTATTAATTTTAAAATCACCACTGAATACCACATTTCCACGCCATGCACCATCAACATCAGCTCTTCCACTACCACAACCACCATAGGCTTGCACCACTAAACCTTTCAACCCCCACCAACACCCTCACAACTAGCTTCTACAACCACCACCACAATTGAGAGAATAATTTTGCGATTAGTGTTCTTCACATTCACTTCCATCTTTCCACACATCAATCTCTTCCCAAATGGCACTCTTCACCTCTCTCACTCCACAACCAACGTCGCTATCACTCCCTTCCACCACCACTCCTTCTACCATCATACAATTCATTAAAACTTATTTCTCCCGCCACCATTACTTTCCATCAATTCCACCTTGTTTTCCCATGCCACCACTTTTCAACATCACTTTTCACCACCACCACCACCACCACCACTACTACCAGCACTACCACAATCACCACTACCACCACCACCAAATTTTAGCACTACCAACACAACCACCACCACAACCACTACGGCCACCAGAACGGCCACCACTACCACCAAAACCACCTTTCGCCACTACCACCGCCACCATTTTTCATTACTACTAGCACCATCACCACCACTACCACTACTAACACCACTACTACTAGCACCACCACCACCATTACCACCACCACCACCATTACCACCACCACCACCAACACCACCACCACCACCACCAACACCACCACCACCACCACCACCACCACCACCACCACAACCACCACTACCACCACTACCACTTTTTTTCACCAATACCACCACTATTACCACAACCACCACCACTACCACCACTTTTCACTGCTACCACCTTTCACCCCCACAACAACCACAATTTCTTACCACTTCCACTAATCTCGCAGAAACACAGCACAGACAACCTCACAGCCTTGCAACCCGTCTTTCCAGCTGAAGCACCAGTACCAACGTCCCCATAAACTCTTCAACAACGCCACTCCACCGACAGACCAAAAAAGATCCTACGTCAAAAAACCTTTGAACGCTTTCATGCTCTTTATGAAGGAAATGAGGCAAAAGGTTGGGAAACTTTGCCATTAACCAATGGTGTTTAAACTTCTTTGGGATTAATAGTTGCTTTCCAGCATGTATATTTTTCTTCCTTTTTTGAGTGGCTTTGAAATGTCACTTGTGGTTTATAATTAATCAAAAAATTCGTAAAACACGTTTTTAAGCGTTTTAAATGTAATTTGTTTTTGTTAAACGCCTACTAAATGCTCTGTGCTTGATGAAGGTTTTGTTGAAAGCTCCTCAAAAGGCCTTTGAAGGTAGGAATTTCTTTGAATTTGGTACAGAAAACTATAAAAAAACTACTTCAAAACATGGTACATTTGTGTAATGTATCAGCAAAAAAAAAAGTCTCACAAGCTCCTCCAAATTAATCAGAACTACCTTAATTAATGATCTTTCAGATCAATTCTGTTTTCATATTTCCTTCTCTGTTCTCACACTTATTATGTGGGTTGTCGTGTTGTGAGACTATACACTGACATGATAAAATTTTAGCTAACTTTCGACGTTGATAGGATTTGACGGCATTTTGTTATTGATTGATATATTCTTCTTGTATAATCACGCTGCGTATTTTTAAGCTTAATCATGTAATCAGATCTTTTTACAATATTTTGCAATGCACCTTTCTTCTTTTTTTTTCACACCCGTTTGACTCTATCCATCTGTAGCAAAGATTCTAATTTTCATATTTGTTACTTAACTATTTTTTTTCTATTTTCAGTTTAAAGACATCAATTCTTTCATCTTCTCAGTTGAAGAATTTGATTTATCTCTCCAACTTTAAAACCATTCAAATTCACTTTTAATCATATTTTTTTCATTTATTTGTCTGTTATAATATAATCAGCCAAGACTTTATGTTACAGGTGCAGACATGTTAAAGAAAATGTTACAAAGAATGTCAAAAAACAAAATAAACAAAGTTAAATTAACCAAAGCTGTGATGTTACAAAAATTCTAAGTTGAAAATTGAAACAAACCGTTTATGGAATTGAAGTAATGAGCTTTAACAGTTCAAAAAGAATCACAGCTTATATCAAATAACAAATATAGAATGTTCTCTTATTGTGGAATAAGTGTTTTAAGGGGTCTAAAAATGAACTTTTTTTTTTTCTTTTTTAGCCATTTTCGATATTCACAAAAAACCTGCTTAGAGACATTTTTCCATAATTCTTAGCGGTGTCTTGCGTTATATTCTTGCTATCTCTTTACCAGTTTCAAAAGAAATCATCTTCCAAGTCTTGGAACCTCGTTCAATGATTATTCCTATTGTTGGCTCAGTTGAAATCCAGTTGGATAATTGTTTGGGTAACCTGAGATTCTGTTGGGTGAGTTGAGATTCTGGTGGGTGAGTTGAGCTTTTTTTGGTTGATTTAATATTCTGTTGAGTGAGTTGAGATTCTGTTGTGTGATTTTAAAAACGACTTATGTGTAGTGACTAAAGATGTATTAGTCTTTGGTTGACTATTACATTCCAATGTTTTATATTTCATGGGTTAAAACAGCGTTTATAATTTTTTGAATCTCCGCATCAGCATAAACTAAAACTCTTGATGAAGTTAAATTTTACAGAATTAATATTTTCCACTATTACCTCCAAATAGTTAATAAAATATTTTCTATATAATAATTATCAAAAGCCGCTAGAAACGGTCAAACACATCCTTCATCTTTATTCAACTTTTTCTTCAGTGGAAAACACCAAAGTTTATCCTTCGTTTCACTGTCTCTTTTTACATTTTGAAAAAAATAATTTACTTCTTTCTTCCGAAAAACCTCATCGGGCTTTGGCATTGGTGTTCCTGATAAACTACCGTCACTTAAAAAATCACCAATTGTTATAGCACCGTTCTACTGAGATTCTCAAAAAATTATTTCGAATGAAAATTGATTTTGTTTATATTCTTTATTGAAGCAAATCCAGACAAACGCTAGAAACGGCACAGAAGTTATTTCAAGATATTTGCTCAGTAAAAAGTAAATGAAACAATAGACTAAAAAATAAGGCTATAAGAATGATGTTTTTGTTAATATTCGATAAACTTTATGATTTTTTAATTTTTTTTCTTTTTTATGAACTTTGATAAAACTGTTGTTGGACTGAAGCTCCTAAGCTCTGTAGAGATGTATTTTATGAAATAAAAATAGACGAGCATTTTTCAAGCCTCAGTTTCTTTCTTTGGCGCTTTGCGAATGGGATTCCTTTTTATTATTATTTATTTTCATGATTTTTTATATTTATTCGTCTGAGTGAATGAACTTTCCATAAAAATTAATCAACTATCAGCTCCAACCATGGAATTCTCTTTTTTTTTTCCATAATAAAAAGCTAGTTCATGCCATTTATTTATTTATTAGGTAGCTTATTTTCAGACAGGTAGATGTATTTTCAAAAAATACAAAGATTTTAATGCTTATGAAAGTATGTAATCGACAAATCCTTTGAGTAGAGAACATAAATAACGCAAATACTGACATAGATAACAAAAAATTTTTTGAATTAAGTAACATGCAAAATTTGCACGCAGGTGATCGAGGAGTGTACTCTGAAAGAATCAGCCGCCATCAACCAGATCTTGGGAAAGAAGGTGGGCCGCTAGGGATTGTTCTAGTTGTTAGTTGGAAACTGTCAAATTCTGCCATTTTTCCAAAAAGATAAGCGCTTTTATACAATCCATTCACCCATCTTACTGTCCACTATCTTCTAATGCCACTATAATAATATTCGTGTTTGTATTGTATTGTATTGTATCCTCTCATTTATCCATTATCCCATCCATCATTTTCTCACTAATCCATTTTTGCATTTATCTTTCTTCCCATCCATCATTCTTTTATTCATCCATTCTCCCATCCATCCACATTTTCATCTATTTATCTTCCCATCCATCTTTCCATTCTTCCATCCAGTCCTCTATTTCTCAATCCATCTTTCCCTCTAACAAAACTCAATTCCCTAGTAATCAAACAATCAACCTAACAGAATGTTGATTTGTTCCCGAGTTTTTCAGTTTAATGATTTAAAGCCCACGACAAATTGGTGGTTCTCCCAATAAGGCCGTTCCTCAAATCAAAAGATATTGTAATTTTGTTTTGTGTTTTAATTTTTGTTTTTTTGGATTTACAAACAACGTGTGTGTCTGGTGAAAAACAGTTTCATGAAATCTTTTCTAGCCTAGGTAGGCTGCTGTAGAGTTTATAACGCATATTGAAGATTCATTTTGAAAAATCCTGTCTTCCATTTTCACTTGAAACTTAAATTCTATTTAATAAATGCACAAACAGGTAAAAACTCAACCATAAAAATAAATAAAGTACAATTCTTGCAAGTTATTATATTATGTATACATGTTTGAATATGTTTTCAAGCAGAATAGAGAGAAGCTTTCAACAAAGAATAATTAATGGAGAAGAACAGGAGTGAGTTATAAAGCTCACTAATCAGCGATAGATCACCTGTTCCAGCTTTGTTAAGGCCTTTACAGACAGCCTTTTAATCAAGTGCAATCGCTTTTTTTCTTTTTCATGTTTTTCCATTGATTTTTTTTGCTTTAAATTATTTTTATCAAATTTATTCTCAATTAATAAAATTGAAATTTTACTCTGATTTTAATGTCATTCAATACTTGCATGAAAACTTTCAATCTCATCACTATCGACGCCTTTGCTCTGATTTCGAACTAAAGAATGGTCGGTTTTTACTCAGCCATGTTTCCTTCAAATTAGCTAAGTTGAAATTAATTTTATGAAACTTTAATTTCATGGAACCCAGCAATACACCTAATGAAACAACATAGAGTGCCCTCGAAACTCTTTTGGGTTAATGCCCCTATAACATGTATTCCATTGTACTTGAATTAAACCACAGAATACAGTGGAATTACACATATAATGAAGTATCGTGAAAATTAGAAGATTTTGAATTATTCAAAGAAAATGAATGAATGAATTATTTAATTAATGAGTGAATGAATGAATGAATGAACAAATAGATGGATGGATAGATGAATGATTGATTGAATGAATTAATAAAGAAACTATTCAAAAAAATAAACTTTTTTTAAATATTTTTTTTCGAAACTATAAATGAATTAATTTTCAAAAAATAATATAAAAAACTAATTAAGGAGCAAAAATTAAACAAAGTAATTTAAGAGACTCAAATAAATCAATTAAAAATCGAGGAATTATCCATTGTAACAGTCTGAACTCCTGCCTGACTTGTCCATGACACGCGAACGCATAATAAAACAGAATTATAAACAGAATGTATGATTCCAAATTGAAAGCAAGAACCAAAATACATGAGAATATAAAATAGAACACAATGTGAGATAAGAAAAGTAGCTGAATATCATTTAATTTACAATCTATTTTAATTGAAATGATTTTTATTTTTTATTTATGAAAACGAAGCAACCTCATTTTTTTCTAATCCAACAATCTAATCTAATCTAATCAGAGTATTTATAGCGTGTTTTCAAACATTTTGTTTAAACCAACCTTTTCACTACTCAGTGGTTTTGAAATCTTCTCAGCGTTACGCCCCATTAATGAAGCTATCCAATGTGAGAATATTGTGCAACTTACCTGTCGGTATGAGCCAAGTCGCATGACCAACCCTTTGTAGGTTAATTCCTTTCAACTGTTCTTCTGTTAAAGAAGAGGCAAAAACCACTTCCCTCCTCCTCGGCTATGACTCCCCCTTCAGTCTGTTGTAGAGGTTTGGCGTTATAATCTTTCTGGTCTTGTCATATACTTTCAAAGAGCTAATGACAATGACAAACATGTTGATAATGAGAATTGTTTATTTATAAAAAAAATTCTTTGTTCTCTTTTCACTATGGCAAGCTTTCTATCTTTTGTTTATGTTTCATTTCAATTTCAACGCTGTTGATCACTTTACTACTTCACTTAATAGAACTCTTTTTGCCTTTAATGCATCTTTTTTGATTTCTCCAATAAGATCCATGTAGTCTCTAGAAACAAATCATATTCTGCTCTTTTTTTAGCACTCCAGGTTCTGTTCTTGGTCTTTTCATTTTTCTTTTTTGTACCTCTATTTTACCTTTTGTAAAAAGTATGGTCAATCAGTCTTTTTCTGAGGGAATTGTCTCAAAGTCTTGGAAATAGGCTCAGGTTACACCACTGTTGAAAAACCTAGTCTTGCTCACAACGTTGCTTCATCCCACAGACCCATCTCTAATCTGCCTTTTGTGTCCAAGCTCTCAGAAAGGCTTGTTCTCAGCAGAGTCATGAGCTATTTAAATAATTCAAATTTTCTCCCCACCCACCAATCAGCTCACCGTCGTCATCATTCCACTGAAACGGCTGTCACAAAAGTGTATTCAAACATTCTTGGTGCAGCCGATGATGGTAAGCTCTCTCTCCTCATACTGTTAGACTTGTCAGCTGCCTTTGACTTAGTTGATCACAGTATTTTGTTAAAACGGCTAGAAAGCACATATGGTTTTGATGGTCTCAAACTGGAGTGGTTCAAAAATTACTTGAGTGACAGATCCTTCAATGTATGCTGCAGTGGGACAAAATCAGAATTTGTTGACTCTTCAGTGGGTGTCCCACAAGGATCTGTTCTTGGACCATTGTTGTTTTCTCTATACACTGGAGACCTTAAAAGAATAGTTTTGAAATACAAGCTGGGATTTCATCAATCTGCCGATGACACTCAAATATATGGCCACTGCAATAATGAAGGCACAGAAGAATTGCAGATAAGAGTGTCTGAGTGTGTAGATGAAATCGCATCTTGGATGGGAGCCAATTTTCTCAAGCTCAACAGTGAGGAGACTGAGGTGATCTGGTTCTCTTCTCGTTGGAATCTGAAAAATATTACGAGCTATTTTGTCCGTGTATTAGAAAGCAACATCTTTCCATCGAAATCTGTAAAGAACTTGGGAATATCTATGGATAGAGACCTCACGATGTCAACGCAGATATCAAAAACAATACAGATGTGTTTTACCTCTCTGCGTCAAATAAGATCCATCAAGGGATGTTTGACAAGGGACTCCTTGAAAACACTTGCATCGGCCTTAGTTTTGAGTCGTATTGAATATGGCAACATGGCTTTAGTCAGTTTATCTAAGGTAGCAACGCAGAGTATTCAATCCATAATCAATACAACAGCCAGGCTCATTACAGGAGTAAGAAAATATGATCACATTACCCCTGTACTCAAGGAGCTTCACTGGCTGAAAATTAATGAAAGGATCGAGTACAAAGTTGCTCTGCAGATGTATAAGTGCTTGTCCAACGAGGGTCCTGCGTATCTGACACGTGACCTAGTTCCAGTTGCTAGTCTGCCGGAAAAACAGAGACTGAGATCGGCTAAGTCAAAGAACGTTGTTCCCAACAAGCACAAGCTAAAATCATTAGGATTAAGAAGGTTTAGCGTCAGCGGACCTAAGTTGTGGAACAACCTGCCTAACAGCTTAAAATCTTCAAGTTCAACAAAATCATTCTGTAGATCTCTGAAGACTTACCTATTCAATAAATCATTCCCTCCATCATAATAATAATACTGGTCTTTTTTAAAAATAATTTATTTTTATTTTCATTTATTTACTTTTTTTATTTAATTAAAAAATTTTCACAATAGTTTTAATAATAGACGTTTTTGAGTGGCCTCGAAACTCTACGGGGCTAATGCCACTATAATAATATTCGTTTTTGTATTGTATTGTATTACCTCTGAATTTGAAAAAAAAAACTTTTTTCAGTCAACTTCATTCTTTTTACTCTTACAATTCTTTTTTTATCTCATTTGTCATTCAATGTTTCTAATTTTTTTTCCTCTCTTGACAAAATAGTCTCTTGAATAATTCTGTTTTTCTAAAGTTCAACCCTTTCAAATGTGATTTTACATACTTCGTCTTTGACGTTTCTCACACTACAAACAAATGCTGTAACAAATTCTTTTTTCGTTTTCATCGTATCAAAAAATCAAAACTGT
>OX387248.1:3853857-3888857 GCA_947562095.1 Branchellion lobata
AGAAAATGGGAAGAAAATGAAGAAAATCAAAGTCACCAAAACTGTAATGTCATATGAACCTCAGAGTGAAAATTCTAAGAAAACCTGACCTCAATATCAAATCATTGAACTTCAAAAATTGCGAATCAATCGTTCATCTAACTACTTAGCTGACCTTTTCAAGTTGCTTCTTCGCAAGGAACTGAGATCTTCTATTTATTCTCATTTTCAGGCTACCATCTAATAGTAGATAGGCTAAATCTGCACTCTTTTACCGTGGCCCTTTTTTAGGGACATCTTTTTCCCAAATTTTACTATTTTCACTTTTCTATTTTCATTCAGTAAAGCCCCAAAACTTTTTTTTTTAAACAGTTTGTAGCAGATGGCTCTTGAACAATGTGTAATCAGCGCTATATAAAAGATTTGATTAGATAAGATGAAATAAGCCTACAATAATAGGAAAAATTTATGAAAAATCTTTGAGGTTGCTAGAAAGGCCACAAAAAATTAAAATTAAAACACAATGTCAAGCCAACAAAAACTGTTATTTAAAGAAGTTCAGGTCGACAGTTAAAAGCAAAATTGACTACAGAATCAAAATAGGAACACAAAAGAACTAGAATATAATAATATTTCATAGTCATATTCAATGAAAATTAAAGATAGATCCCTTCTTGTGAGATGAGCCTGATGTAGAAGTCAAAAAGCACTTATTTTCTATTATTTCTTCAACCGAACCTTGCTTTAGATTAGTGGAGCTTCATATTGCCTTGGATGGAAAGTTATTTACTCAGTTTGGACCGCATTTTCTTTTTTTGGAATAAATTATCAATCGGTTGTGTGATAACTTCTCTATGAAATTACTTGAGTAGTTTTTGAGGATTTCTAGGACAGACGTCACTTTCAAGAATCTCTGTTATTTTAATCACACAAAACTACATAGGCATGCAAATTTTGATAAAAATCTTTTGAATTGTTTTATCTACAAAACATAAAAGCAACAAAGTTAGGAGCTTATAAAAAGATTGTGGAAAGACCACTGATAATTATTATGCGACAAACTGCAGCAGTGAGCGGCACTATGAATCATTGCATTCTTCAATTGCCTCCTGCTACTCACATACTGATTCCACGCTCCCTCATTTCCCCTCTCTTTTCCCCCAATGTGCTTTGTGATCATTCATGTTTTGTTAGTCATTAAGTTGTAACTCATATGGTTTCTTCATGTTTGGAACCATCAGAGCTGAAAAATCTTTATTTCAGTGTAGGTACTTGCGCCTGGCTTACCAAAAAGATGACACTCTCAAACTCTGTTGGCTGAATTTTTAGACACTTTTAACCGGCAAAATACTCTTTCATGAGTCAAACATTAGAGGTTGGAAGGAAAAAAAGAATAATGCCTTTGTGAAGAAAGGCATATCATTTAGAGGTCACGTAACGTTGGAACTATCAAAAATGAGCAATAAAAGGGTAGTTGACCGGAGGGTCGATTGACTAACAAATATTTTAATGTAGAGAAATCTGAATGAGGATGTGTTGAAATCAAAAAAAGAGTGGTCAAGTGAAAAGGGCTGTGGTTGAAGTGAATAATGGTTTTGATAAAAGAAGATTGAAAAAAGAATATTGAGATTGAGTGAGCAAAAGTCCGAGAATTGAAAGAATGGCTGAAAAAATAGTAGCTCAAACATGTAAACTATAGCAACTGCAATCTTCCTGCAATAAAGTTTTGGAGTTTCGTGAAACTGAGGGTTAGAATTATATTGGAAAAATTTACATTTTGAATAGTTGAATTCTGAATTGTTGACTTTTAATTTGTTGAATATTGAGTTGTTGAGTTTCGAATTGTTTAATTTTGAACCATCAAATTTTTCATGAAGTTGAATTATCACCTTTGCTCGTTTTTGAATTATTGAGCTATCAAATGATCAAAGCAAGCGAAACGAAAACAACACAACACTTTTCATGTTAAACTAAAATATATTTCAAATAAAATTAACTACAAATACATATGTATATATATCCAAACGTTTCATTGAATTTATTGTATGTATTAGATATTTGCATAAAATATCAGAAATTAAAAATTACAAATAAAAGCCAAAAGTCAAATTTTCATGCATTCTATCAACATTAGTCGCCGCAGCAAGATCAAAGAGGGTGCTTAATACACTTGATATTTACGTATATGAAGTTTATATATATATATATATATATATATATATATATATATATATATATATATATATATATATATATATATATATATATATATATATATATATATATATATATATATATATATATATATATATATATATATATAATGTTTTCCAGTTTCGTAAATCTATGCTTTTGCTTGGGTTATTTTATGAGTTTTCAATTGAAAAAATTGAAGAAAAAAATTTCCTACAAACACACAGTGGCATGCACTCGAACGGTCGGAGCAGGCTAAGTACTACGAGATGGCGAAAAAAGAAAAGGAGTCACACATGCAACAACACCCAGGCTGGAGTGCCAGAGACAACTACGCTACACACACCAAAAAGAAAAAAAAACGGGAAACTGTAGAAATTGGTATGTGTAAAAAAAAGTGAGTGGAGGGAAAAGGGAAAATGTAGAGAAAAAGAAGAAGAGGAGGAAGAGAGAAAAAAACATTGGAAGGAATGGAAGTGCGAGTATGTAGTGGGAATCTATTGGTAAAAAAAGAATGAAAAAAAAGGTAGGGGAGGCCTGAAAATAGAAATAAAAGAAAATGAAAGAGAGGTTGAAACAACGGGAAAAAGATGTGAAGTGAGGCAATGAAATAATAAAGTTATTTTGCTCCAAACTTCACAGCTCACTGGCCATTAGGCCACAAACAACAGACCATATGTTGAATTAAACCAGTATTAGTTTATTGGCTCTCATCCAAGTTGATAGTTCATCATTACATTTGGACACTCTTTATTGTTGTTGAGGTGCATTACAGTTCACGCTAAGATCATAAATTTTTTATCTGCATAGTGGTGGAAACAAAGCTTGCATAACTGCAAATTTAAAAAAATCTTTAGTATACAAATGAAACAACAGAAGTTAAAGAACTGCCCTCTGTGGGACTTCCATGGAAAAAGTGGCTCTAATCCACTTTGTTCTTCCACATCGAATTTTGAAGAATTTTTGATCTAGGTAGTCTCTAAGCCATTCTACACGGTGTCTTCAAACCCGTATGAAATCTCCAGCCAGAATCAAAAGCTGCCAAAAAGATTAAGAAAACTAAAGGGGAGAGCTATGACTGTATGTTACTTCTAAAATATCTGAGTGAACATTTGCAATGGCGGTATCTATCAGGTGGGGATGACGGTTGGCAGATTGGAAATTAATAAAATGTTTACTGAGAGTGAAATGAGTTACCAGTCTAACAAAAACAGTTTTTTTTCAAAAGGTTTGGACAAAACCCTCAAGTTCAATATAGGTTTGTGGGATTATATATTATAATGTTCAAAGTTTGGTTTTTTAATAGATGTGTTTTATAGGCTGGCTTAAAGAACCTTGGAACTTCCCTGTTGGAAGTGCTAATTTGAATTAACTCGATACAATTGTAGTGATTATACCAGAAAGCTCTCTCACAAGCTTTGTTGGTAATACATCTGTTGAGCATTTTTTGTTGGAAACCTTTGACCGCTTTTCCCAACACCAAGTAGCCTATACAAACTGAACCTCATGAAACTACGAGACTCAACTATATTGTAAGCTTGAGTGTATCTGTTCCATGAGGGAAAAATTGAAATCTTCCAAAACAACTTCTTTCTCAGTGTATGTTAAAGCAGCGTTCAGTCTTCCATTGATTTCATTGTAAAACACTGTAAAAGCAAAGCTGGAGTGATAAGGAAATGAACAGATGACTGACCTAATCTAATCTAATCTAGTCTAATCTAATATATGATTGTTCAAGTTGTTCTTCAAAAAGCCAGAAATAATTTTTGGTGATGCAAGAAAGCAGGAATCAATCACTGCAGTTACACCTTTATTCATGCTATGTGTAAGGTTAATTGAGGTGGGGTGTCGCGGTTTTGCCTTCTTGAGAACAGTAAGACCATTGTTCCTTATTCGAACAGTGCAAACCGAAAAATTTCAAAAGTAGTTTAGTTTTAATTCGCAAACAACCCTCCAGACTCCCACTCTAACAAAAAGCCTCGTCTCCAATGCATGGAAGCATCATCCACAATTAGGTAATTGTTGGAGAATTGTGCTTTTGTCTGTTTTTCCTTTGTCTTTTTGCTTCTTTTTTCATGTGCTTCATGCTCATTTTCACTTTTGTGTCTTCTAGTTGTTCTAATAAATTTATTTATTGTTTTTCATGACTTCTTGTTTTTTATTCTTTCATAGCTTCTTTAGAATGTCTCTATGTTCTTTTTAGTTCTAAATTTCTGTTTTTTTTTATTTTTCATGGTTTTTAGTTGCTTCATGCTCTTTTTGTCTCATTTTCCATGTCTTTTGTTATTTCTTTAATTCTTTTTCTTCTTTTCTACATACAATTTCTTTTTTTATTTTCCAAGTCTTCGTTTTTTCCAGTCTTCCTTTTTTTCTTCTTTTCAGTCTTTAAGTCTTTTATCACATTTTGGTTTCTATATTTGTTGTCTTTTTTTGTATATTTGTATGTTATATTTGTTGTCTTTCTTTGTATATTTGTGTTATATTTTTTGTCTCTCCGAGTATCTTTGTACCCCATAATTTCTTTGTATGTCATTTTTTTACCTTTCCATTCCTTTTAATGCATCTTTGTGGCCTCGAAACTCTACGGGGTTAATGCCACTATAATAATATTCGATTTTGTATTGTATTTTGTATTTGTTATTTTCCATTTTTCACATTTTTCTTTCTCTGGTTATTCAGATTTTTTTTGTCGGATACCTCATCTTCATTTTGTTTGTGTAGTCGCCACTGTTTTTTTAGGTTTTATATTTTTATACTTCATGTTTTTTTTTCTCATTTTTATGTTTCCAATGACTGTTTTCTTTTTATCTCCCGTTTCCGTTAGCCTTTTCAATCTTTCCGAAGCATTTTTATAGTGCTCTTCATGCACTGTTCAAGTTGAGCGTTTAGACTTTTGGGCTCTTTTGCTGACTTTCATGTCTACTCTTTGTTATATATTCTTATGTTTTTCCATTTTGTTCATATTTTCCATTCAAAGCTTTTTGTTTGATTTCACTGTGGTAACGTTAATTACCTTCTAGAAATTGTTTATCTAACTAAACTGAAGAAATCAAATAGTTGGTTTCACGGAAATAGTAGTTGTTCATCGAAGTTTTTTCCATAAGAAGTTTTAAATTTTTCAAGTCAAAAACAAATAATTTTAACAATTTTCATGGAGTCAACTGAATGAAGTTTAAGTGCTATCGAAAATTATTCGCTTCAATCATTGCATCTCATCATCAAAATTATCATTTCTATCAGCACCACCTCCATTGCCAACTCTATCATTACCTCCACCACCGTCTTCACAACCACTTTCATCACCATCTTCACTACCACCTGCACCACCACTTGCACCACCACCTGCACCACCACTTGCACCACCACCTGCACCAAAACCTGCACCACCACCTGCACCAAAACCTGCACCACCACCTTCACCCTTACCACCAGCACCACCACCTCAAGCACTACCTCCAACTCCACTACTACGTCAACCACCATCTCCACCACCACTATTTCCACCACCACTCCCACTACCACCTCTACCACCAACTTTACCACTACCTCTACCACCACCTCCATTACCACTTCCACCATCATCAGCTCCAACACCACCACCATCACCACCACCACCACCACCTCCACCACCACAACCATTATCACCACAACCATTATCACCTCAACCATCATCACTTCAACCACCACCTTTTTTACCACATTCACTACCTCCCCTTCCACCACCATTTTTATTACCATTTTTACCTTCACTTCCAACACTACCTCAACCATCATCATTTTCACCACAACCTCCACCATCACCACCTCCACTATCACCTTCAACACTATCTTCATTATCAGTTCCAACACCACCTACAACACCACTTCAACCATCATCACTTCCACCACCACTTCCACCCTATCTTCACCACGTTTCTTACCACCACTTCCACCACCCTCTACACCACCACTTCATCATTAATTCCACCACCACCACCATTATCACTTTCCTCATCATCATTTCCACCACCCCCTCTACCCCCACCTCAAACACCACCATCACCATCAGTTCCACTTTCACTTTCACCACAACCTTCGCCACTATCTCTACCACCATCCCCATCAACACCTTCAAAAGACACCTCCAACACTACCTCTATCACCACCTCCCCATCCATCATCACCTCTACCACCTTCTTCAACTCCATCACCACCTCTAACTTCACTACCACTACCTCCACCAACACCACTTACACCACCACCATTACCATTCCCTTTACCATCTCTCCCACCAGCACCTCTACCGCCCCTTCCACCACCAACTCCACCACCACCTAAACCATTATTACCTCTATCATCTCTACCACTACCACCACCACCATCTCCACCACCATCTCAATCACCATCTCCACCACCACTTCATCGTCAGTTCCACCATGACTTCCACCATCATAGTTTCCACCACTACTTCCATCACCACCATCTCCACTACTACCTTTATCATCATCACTTTCACCAACACCTCCACCACCATCTTCACTGCCACCTTCACCACCAGCTCCACCAACACTTCCACCAGCACCTCCAACAGCACCACCATTACAACTTTCACCGCCATCTCCACCATCACTTCTACCACCACCGTAACCATTTTGAGCTTCACCACCACTTCCACCGTTCTCTCCACTACTATTCCCACCACTATCTTCACCACCATCTACACCACCATTTCTTCATCATCTCTTCTACCACCCCCCCATTATCACCTCCACAGTTATCACTTCAACCATTCCCTTTACCACCATCTTTCCACCCACCTTCACCACCATTTCCACCATCGCTTCTACCACCACCTCCACCACCTGCTCAACCATCATCACTTCCACCACTACCTCCACCACCATTTTCACTACTTTTTCCACCACCATCTCAAACATTATCTGAACCACTACTTCCCTTACCACCATCACCACTACCACTTCAATCACCATTTTAACCACCAGCTCCACCTCCACTTTCCCCACCCCCTCAACCATCATCTTCCCACTACCAACTCCACCACTACTTCCACACCACTTCCACCACCATGTCCACCACAACCTCAACCATCATCACATCAACCCTCTCCACTACCACCTCTACCACCACCACCTCTACCGCCACCTCTATTACCACCTCAACCATCATCACCTCCACTACAACTTTCAACACCATTTTCATAACCACCTCCATCACCACCTCCAATACCACCCTTATTTTCATCTCCACCATCACTTCCACCACCACCTCCACCAGCATCTCCAACACCACCACCATTAACACTTTCAACGCCATTTTCACCATCACCTTCTTTTGCACCTTCACCACCACCAGCAGCACCCATACCTCAACCACCACTCCCACCTTCACCATTCTACCACCTTTTCCAACACTATTTCAATCACCATTTTACCGCCACCACTTCCACCACTATCTACACCACCATTTCAACATAATCTCCACCAGCATTAACATTTTCAACGCCATTTTCAACATCACCTTCTTTAGCACCTTCACTTTTACCACCAACTCTACAACCACAACCTCCACCATCATCACTTCCACCACCACCTCAACCACCATATTCACCACTACCTCCACCACCACCTTAACCACCATATTCACCACAACCTCCACCACCATCTCCACCACCATCTCCACCATCACTTCCAGCAACACCTCTACCGGCACCTCCAACACCACAACCATTACTACCTCCACTGCCATTTTCACCATCATCTTCACTATCACTTTCAGCCCTATTGCCAACACCACCTCCTCAACCACCATCTCTACCTCCACCAATCTACCACCCCTTTCAACACCACATCAACCACCATCTTCACCGTCACCACTTCCACAACCATCACATCCATTATCACCTTCACCACCATCTTCCCAACCACTTTCACCACCATTTTCACCATCTTTTCTACCACCAGCTCAACCATAATCACCTCCACCACTCCCTTCACCACCATTTTCAGTTCTATTTCCACCACCATTTCAACCACCATCTGAACGACCACTTTTCTTACCACCTTCACCACCACCACTTCAACCACCATTTTCATCACCATCTTCACCCTCACTTCTACCACCACTTCATTCGTCGACTTTCCAATCACCAACTTTAACACTATTTCCACACCACCTCCACTAACATTTCCACCACAACCTCAATTCTCGTCACCCCAACCTTCTTCACCACCACCTCTACCACCACCACTTTTACCACCTCCACCAACACCACATCCACCACCACCACTTTCACCACCTCCACCAATACCACCTCCACCACCACCACCACCACTTTCACCACTTCCACCAACACCACCTCCACCACCACCACTTTCACCGCCTCCACAAACACCACCTCCACCACCCCCACTTTCACCACCACCTCATACCCCCTCAATCATCATCACCTCCACCATACCTTCTACCACCACTTTTATTACCACCTCCACCACCACTTTTAACACCATTTCTATCAACACCTCTATTTCCATCACCACCTTCACTCCCACCTTTATCATTATTTCCATCATCATTTCCACCAACACCTCCACCAACATTTTCACAACTATTCACACCACTAAATCCAACATCATCCACACCACCATTTCATTATCCATCCCACCACCACCTACACTATCATCATTTCCACTACCGCCACTTCATCATCATCTTTTCTTTCAGCCCCACCATTATCATTTCTACGATCATCACTTCCACCATCATCTTCACCACCATCTTCCCAACTACTTTTCGCACCATCTCCAGCATCACTTTCACCACCACCACCAGCTCAACCAGCATCTTTTCCACCACCCTCTCCACCACAATCTTCACTACTAATCCCACCAAAATCTAAACCACCACTTCATCATCATTTCCACCACCAACTTAACCATTATCAATACCACCATCACCTCTTTTACCACCTTCACCACCACCACTTCAACCACCACTTGCACCACCATCTTTATCCCCATTTCCACCACCACCTCAATCATTATCTTTTCCACAACCACCTTCACCACTACCTCCACACCACCTCCACTATCACGTCCACCACAACCTTAACCATCATCACATCCACCCTCTCCACCACCACCTCCACTACCACTATTTCCACCACTTGCACCACCACCATTTCCACTACCTCCACCACCACCTCTATAACCCCCTCAACCACCATCACCTTTACCACCACTTCCACCACCACTTCCATGACCAACTCCACCACCACCTCTAACACCCCCTTTATTAACACCTCCATCTCCATTATCATCTCCACTCTCATCTTTATCATTATCTCCACCATCACTTCCACCACCACCTCCACCACCATCTTCACAACTATTTACACCATCACCGCCAACACCATCTACATTACCATTTTATCATCCATCCCACCACCCCTTCCACTATCATCACCTCCACCATCATCACTTCCACCACCACTTTCACCACCACCACCTCTACCATCATCACTTCGACCACCACTTCCATCATTATCAATTCCACCACCACTTTCACTACCATCTTTACCACCACTTTCACCACCATCTCCACCATCATTTCAAACATGCCCTTCACCACCACCGCCACTATCATCTCCGTTATCACTTCAACATCACCTCTACCACCACCTCAAAAACCAACTACACTACCCACTCCACCACAACCTTGACCATCATCACCTTTACCATTTCCATCACCATATCTACCACTATTTCCATCACTATCACCACCACTACCATCACTTTCACCACTAATTCAACTACCACCTCAACCATCATCACCTCCACTACCACTTTTACCACCACTTTCACCACCACCTCCATACCACCTCAACCATTATCACATCCACCATCTCCATCACCACCAGCTCTTCCACCATCTCCAGCACCACCTTTATCACTACTTCCACTTCTATCACCACCACTACAACCACCACCACCTCCACTACCACCTACTCTATTATCTCGACCATCACATCCACCACCATCACCGCCATCTCTACTACCACCTTCACTACCACCTCTACCATCAGCTCCATCTTCACTTTCACCACCACCTTTACCACAATTTTCACCACCATCCCTTTCACCACTCCATCATCATCTCCACCACCACTTCCACCATCATCGTTTCCACCACAACCTCTATCACTACCACCTCCACCATCATCACTTCTACCACCACTTCCACCACCATCTTCACCACCGCCTTCACCATCATTTTTACCACTACCTCCACCATCATCAATTTCACCAACACCTTCACCACCACATTCACCACCATCTCCACCATCACCTCCACTACCACCTCCACCACCATTTCAAACATCATCTCTACCACATTTTCCACCACTACCTACACCACCATGTTCACTACCATTCTCACCACCACCATCATCTCCACCACTTCCTCTTTCACGCCCCTTTCTTTCCCTTTCCCTACATTATCTTAACTTCATCATAGTCAACACCACTAACACCATTATAATCACCATCATGAAAATTTAACTTTTTTCAATGTTTCAAAAAATTATTCAATCAAAAGTCATCACACATACTGCCCTTAATATTTCAACAACATCATTATTAAACTCTGCTTTTGTGAAATTTCGTCACTCGTTGCTTATTACACCACCATCTTCATTTTACACTTCATCGGATCACTTTATCATCACATCTGACCACTTCATTATTACATCTTGACCACTCCATCATCACATCTGACCACTTCATTATCACATCTTGACCACTCCATCATCACATCTGACCACTTCATTATCACATCTTGACCACTCCATCATCACATTTTGACTACTTCATCATCACATCTTGACCACTTCATCGTCACATTTTGACCACTTCATCATCATGTCACATTTTTAGTTCTAAAAGCAAAACTAATGAAAGTACAGATGCCATCCAAGAGTATCCAGTTTTTAAGAAGCCCACAGCGGGTAAAACCAATTAAATGGGAGTGCCTTTTAACATAGTGCTAAAGGCTGTATTGTTTAAATTAGATTATATTGCCACAACCTCATCAACATTCCACCATAATTTTTCCAGTGACTCATCTCCCAGACCACCCGGGGTCGCAGCTAATGGCAACCAACAAAAATTGAACGAATTACACACTTCCATAGTGAGTATTTAATTATTATTTATATTTAAATTGATGCATCTATAAATTTAGGCGCCATTTTGCAAGGTGGCCTTTTAAATCTAGCTCGTTAAATCAGTTGTTTTAGCCTGAATAACTTTATAAATAAATGTTTTATTTTGTATTCAATTATTTGTTTCAACTTCATTTAAGTTATTTCCTATTTATTTTCCATTAAAAATGGTTGCTTCAGATCGTCTTTATTCGAGACGGTGTAAGCGTAAGTTTATTTTTTTAAATTTGTTTATAGGATAAATTTTTTGCTACACCAAGGTTAGTAGCATTTCTTCATTCACGGGTTTTCAATTAATTGAATAATAGATCTATTATTGTACGATAATCCCAATGTGATCTTGCCTCTGGAAACCCGATTAGTGATAAATCCTCTTGGAATCGGCAGAAATCAGAAGAAGTGGCACTACCGAGGAAAAAGAGCAGGTAGGAAGGTCAAGAAAAGGTGCGCCAGACACAAAAAAGACCGCCATGAACTGATTCCACTTGTCTCAAGACGCCACCAGGCTCAGAAGACTGGATCTCCAGTTTTAATTGGGTTTCAGAACGTGAGATCAGTGAATAATAAAGTGGAAGATGTGGTAAAATTAATTCAAAACTATAAAACGGATGTGATGTTCATGGCAGAAACATGGCATGACCCGGAGTCAATCAGCATAAGTAAGCTGCGGAGCCGGGATCTTGTGGTCTTCGAAAAAGCAAGGCCAAGACTTTTCGAGTCAGTGAACACCCTGCTCACCAACCATGGAAGAGTGGCTGTGGCTTTCAACTCCATGTTTCGGGGAATGCTGTTAAAGTTAACTTCAACTGCCAGTTTTGAAAATCTGTGTGTGAGAATAAGTTCAAGCTCCAAGTCAGTCATCGGATTGGTTGTTTATCACACAAGTGCTGCTTCTTCGTTGTTTTACAAGGAATTTGAAAACACCTTGGGTATTCTAGCCACATACAATGAAGAGGTTTTGATTCTGGGTGATTTCAATTTTTCCTTGGAGCAGTCTGACAACACAGATGCACAAACATTTCTCAAAATTTTAAAGTCCCATGGTTTCGATTCGTCCACAAACCAACCCACCCATAACCAAGGACGATGGCTTGATGTGATAGCCTCCAGAAAGAGTGTCAACATCAACCATATTGGTAGTGGAATTTCTGATCACAAGCTGCTTTTGTGCAGTTGTGAGATGCTTAAACCACCTCCCATCTATCGACAGCTCCAAATTAGACGTTGGAATTTTTTGGACACTGAAAAGTTTATTTCAGAACTAAAGCTGTCTCCGTTTTCAGCTGCCACTAGTCTTGATGTGAACTCAGCTTCTGACCTTTATAATTCCACTTTGTCAGAGATCCTTGACAAGATGATTCCCTTTAAGACCGTTAGAATACATGAAAGACCTTCTGATCCATGGTTTGCTCGGGAGTGTCGTACTTCAAAATGTCTGAAAAGGAGTCTAGAAAGGATTTAAATGAGGACCAAGAATGAGAATGCTTTTGCTGCAAGGCTGGGTCAGAAGAAACTCTACAAAAGACTGTGTAGACACAAGCGTAGAGATTACTGGAATAATAAACTCAGTGATTCAAAAAAAAACGGCTAACATTTGGAGCCACATTAATAGTGTCTCTGGTCGAAGAAAGAGATCTTCTGTTGACGGAATTCAGCCTGTTGAATTCCAATCTTTTTGGTTGAAGAAAGTTGAGTCAGCGATGAACTCAATTCGAGCCAGAGAAAAACCCATTTATCTAGCTCATGCACAAAAAGGTGGTCTCAGTAGGCTCCAAAATGTGGATGAGGATGAGTTTTTCAAGGCTATTTAGAGGTTTCTCAATAAACAGTGTGCGTCTGATCCAATACCCACTTGGATTTTGAAAAAGATATCAGGAATGGTTTTACCTTTTGTAAAAAATATGGTCATTCAGTCTTTTTCTGAAGGAATTATCCCAAAGTCTTGGAAATCGGCTTAGATTACACCACTGTTGACAAAGCCTAGTTTTGAGCACAACGTTGATTCATCCTACAGACCCGTCTCTAATCTGCCTGTTTTGTCCAAGCTCTCAGAAAGGCTTGTTCTCAACAGAGTCATGAGCTATTTAAATAATTCAAATTTTCTCCCCACCCACCAATCAGCTTACCGTCGTCATCATTCCACTGAAACGGCTGTCAAAGGTGTATTCAGACATTCTTGGTGCTGCCGATGATGGTAAACTCTCCCCCCTCATACTGTTAGACTCGTCAGCTGCCCTCGACTTAGTTGATCACAGTATTTTGTTAAAACGGCTAGAAAGCACATATGGTTTTGGTGGTCTCACACTGGAATGGTTCAAAAACTACTCGAGTGACAGATCCTTCAATGTACGCTGCAGTGGGACAAAATCGGATTTTGTTGACTTTTCAGTGGGTGTCCCACAAGGATCTGTTCTTGGACCATTGTTGTTTTCTCTATACACTAGACACCTCGAAAGAATAGTTTTGAAATACAAGCTGGGATTTCATCAATATGCCGATGACACTTAAATATATGGCTACTGCAATAATGAAGGCACAGAAGAATTGCAGATGAGAGTGTCTGAGTGTATAGATGAAATCGCATCTTGGATGGGAGCCAATTGTCTAAAGCTCAACTGTGAGAAGACTGAGGTGATCTGGTTCTTTTCTCGTAGGAATCTTAAAAATATTCCTAACTATTCTGTCCGTGTATTAGAATGCAACATTTTCCCATTAAAATCTGTAAGGAACTTGGGAATATCTATAGATAGAGACCTCACGATGTCAACGCAGATATCAAAATCAATACAGATGTGTTTTACCTCTCTGCGTCAAATAAGATCCATCAAGGGATGTTTGACAAGGGACTCCTTGAAAACACTTGCATCGGCCTAAGTTTTAAGTCGTATTGCCTATAGCAACATGGCTTTAGTCAGCTTTCCTTAGGTAGCAACGCAGAGTATTCAATCCATAATCAATACAACAGCCAGGCTCCTTACAGGAGTAAAAAAATATGATCACATTAACCCTGTACTCGAGGAGCTTCACTGGCTGAAAATTGATGAAAGGATTGAGTATAAAATTGCTCTGCAGATGTATGAGTGCTTGTCCAACGAGGGTTTTGCGTATCTGACACGTGACCTAATTCCAGTTGCTAATCTGCCGGAAAAACAAAGACTGAGATCGGCTAATTCAAAGGACGTTGTTCCCAACAAGCACAAACTAAAATCATTAGGAATAAGAAGGTTCAGCGTCAGTGGACCTAATTTGTGTAATAACCTGTCTAACAGCTTGAAATCTTCAAGTTCAACAAAATCTTTTTGTCGATCTCTGAAGACTTACCTGTTCAATAAATCATTCCTTCCATCATTATAATGAAACTTTTTTTTTTAGAAATAATTTATTTTTATTTTCATTTATTTACTCATTTTATTCTATTTTTAATTTCAGACAATAGTTTTAGTAATGAGACGTTTTTGAGTGGCCTCGAAACTCTACGGGGTTAATGCCACTATAACAATATTCGTGTTTGCATTGTATTGTCGTAATCAACATTTTCATCCTTTTCCTCTTTTTTCGTAATTTATATCTTTCTCACCCTCCTTTTTCTCTCCATAACTTTTTTTTCATTCCATTTTCATCTTTCTCTTCAAGAGTTTCTTCTGTTTCATCCTTCTCTTACTCTTCATCATTTTTCTTTTTTTTTCTGCTGCTGTTTCATCTTTTTCCTCTTTATCAGCTATCTCAACCTCCTAATTTTTATCATCTTCTATCATTCTTTTTTTTTCTTTCTCATTTTTCATACACTCGACCATACTTCGTTTTATTTTAATTCTTTTTTTTTTGTTATCATGCATACAATACAATTACAAATTTATGATAGTGGCATTAACCCTAGATAATTTCGAAGCCAAATTTTTATCGCATTATGATGTGCTCTTTCAGGATTGAGTTTTACTCAAAATTAAAATAAAGTTGAAGAAGCTAACAATGTTGATGGAAGGAATGAGAAGTGACTTGATGTGGGTAAATTCAGATCCTAGATACAGCTTGCATGACAAAGACGATTTTGAAAAACTCAACACCATTTCCCTAACACACTATGTTTGGCCTCAAAACTTTCCAGAATTAATGCCACCCCTATAATCCTTTCTTTGTATTGTTTTTTAACATGTTGTAAAGGCCTAAGAATATTTTTTTCTTTTTTTAAGTCATGTTTCAGCAATGTTTGTTTGGATAAACGATTCTACACTTTTTTTCCGTGCTTTTCATCATTTGCTTGTTTTCTGCTTGTCAGTTTATGAAATCTATTAATCTTACCAGCGGTTCCTTTTTTTGTTATTTCTCGTCAATTTCGCCATTCCCACCACGACTGCGCAATCAAGTTGAGTGGAAAAGAAGAATTGTAAAACGATCTGTGTAAAGCTCAAAGGTTTTTAATGATGCATGACTTATAGAACTTCACAAGGGACGGTTCATGATAATTTGTCAAGCTTCCTACTCTTTGCTGCAATATGACTTCATTGCTCATTCCCCGAAAAGCAAATATTATTAGGCAAAGGAATCGCTTTTCTATTCATACCTGCGTGATTTATTCTGTCTTTGCAAGTGGCCTCGATATTTTATATTAGCAGAGTTTATGAAGGTATAAATCAAGAAGGGCCTCATTCTTTGTTAAATAGAAAAATCTAGTCACTTGTTGCTTCCATCTGCAAATACTTCCCATAATTTATCAAAAGTTGCATTTCTTATCACTCATAATATAACTACTTCTCTTCATTTTTTAAATATTTTTATTTCATCAATTTATAATTTTTAAGTTTATTTTATTGAGTATCGTGTTGAGAATTACTTTGTTTCTTAATTACGTCTCCCACTCCACATTGAATTATTCCAGCCTCGTAAATCATCCACAATTGATATTATATTGTTATAACTATGTTTTTTGGCCCTTGCTTGACAGCTATTCGAAAATTCATTTTGTAAATTAGCTAAGTTAGTTCTATGTGGTTAGATGATATTTGATTCTTGTTTTCATCCCTTTTTTATAAATCTAATCTTCATAATCTTAGGGTTTTTTAACATCTCTGCACCTGCGGCACAATGATTGGCCTGTTCCGCTGTAAAGTGTGATCAGGTGAACCCAAATTTGAGTTCTAAAAGCGGCAACTCAAAATACAGATGCCGTCCTAGAGTGTCCAGTCTCTTAGTAGCCCACAGCGAGTAAAACCAATTCTTTTGAGCATGGTGCTGAAGAGCGCGTTGCAAATGTCTTTAGTGGATAAAATAAGATTATCAAATTTCTAATTGATTTCATTCACATATATGTTTTTAATTAGCACCCTGACAAACAGCTGTTTTGGTTATGAACTGTTTTAAACTTGCAACTTGAACGAAAACTTTATGTTACAATTTTTTTAAATCTCATCATTCTAAGATTCAAGTAATGGTTTGGAATATATATTTTTCATTGAAATTTTTGATGAATCACTCTCTCTCTTGTTTTCAGAGTCTTTTTTTTTGTGTCCTTTCGCCCACCTCGCCTTGTTAGATGTGAACGTTTTTTTCATTTGAACCTACTAAATTCAAATCGTAGGTCCCGTTTTCTCCAAAATAATAATTTTCACAAAAAAACCTTGAAATAAGTTAACAAAACCACTTTCTTGTCCGAATCTTTCAAATTCTAATAACGAACTAAACCTTACTTTATTTCCTTTAACAATAAATCTTCACACATTTTAAATCTTCTACCTTTCCTTCTATAGAATTTTTTAGCTTGACTGAGACATGGCATGAAGATGCCACTTCATCTTCTTTACTTTTTGATTTTCTTTCATTTTACTCTTTCATTGAATTAGCTGGCTCTCTTACAAAACCTTTTTCTTCTTTTCACTCCTCTTATGGTGGCATTCCTTTTTTTATAAATCAATCTTTTTTGCTTCTAACATCCATTATCTTTTATACTCTACATTCGAAAGTCTATTTTCATCATTCAAACCTCCTGCTAATTTCATTTTTGTTACGGAAATAATTCATAGGCCTCCTACTTCCCCTCTCCCACTTTTTCATGAAGAATTTTCAGTTTTAACTGAGATTCTTTAATGTATTCTTCTATTTTTTTTACTTTGGAAGATTTTAATATTCCTCATAAGAATGAATTCAATCCATCTTTTTCGAAACTAGATACTATTTTTTATTTTTCTAATCTTACTCAACGTGCTTATTTTCCAACACACACTGCTAGGAACCCACTTGATTATATAATCTCTTCTTCTTTCACTAAACCATCCATCTCTGCTGAATATGTTACCTTTTCTGACCACTCTCTTCTTAATTTTTCATTCACTATTCCATCTTTTCCAATCTCCCACTTTAAGATTGATAAAAGGCTTTAGTCATAATTTTATTAAGATTTCTTCTGTAATTCTTTCTCTCATTCTTCTTTTGATCCTCTTCCTTTCTCCGACCCCAATATTTTTCTAACAGCCTTCGATGATTTTTTAAAAAGTTTTAATGTGGTTTTCTCTAAAGAAACTTTTTTTTTTGCCTTTCTTTTAAGGCTTTTTGGTTTGATAGCCAATGTTCTTTAGCCAAAATGGCTGTTCGGAAACTTGAACGAGTCTATCAAGCAGGTCGTTCTACAGCCTCATGAGACAAATGGCAGAAAGAATTATCATCCTATCGGAGTCTTCTCTATTTCAAGCATTTCTTTTCATATTGACTTTACAAAATCTGCTTTATCTTCAAAGTCTGGGGCTCTCTTTCTAGATTATTGTATAAAACTCCCCACCTCCTCCTTTTTTTTACAGTTTTTCCCTTGTCTTAAAAAATTATTCTTTTAAAAAAAGATAATTTATATTCTATTTTTACTAAACTCTATGATGCTTCTTTCAATAACTTTTCCCCAATAACGTTCTCCGAATTGAACAATATAATTAATTCGATGTTTTCTTTCACATGTTCTTTTTTCCTTATACCAACTCATATTTTTAAAGAGCTCTATTCCTCTTTTATCTAAGAAGTCTTGAGTTAATTAACTTTTATTTTGACTACAGCTATCTTTTTTTCTACCTTTAAAAAGTAGTTTATTGCACCAATAATCAAAAATTATTTCTAGATCTTTCTCTACCAACAAACTATAGGCCTATATCAAATCTATTTTTTATTTCGAAATTTTTTGAAAAGTTGTTGATTTTCATCTTATTTCTTTTTTTAAGGCTCACAATCTGCTCCCTTTTATCCAGTCTAGATTTCTTTTTTACTCAGTACTGAGACCTCACTTGAAATTATGTAATGATTCTTTGCTTTCTTGTAACAAAGGTATTTTCTCACTCCTTCCCCGCTTAGATTTTTCTTCTGCTTTCGACACTATTGACAACTCTGGTTTTTGTTTTGAATGGATTTCCTCTTACCTCTCCAACAGAAATCATGTAGTTTCTATAAACAAATTTTATTATACTCCTTCTTCCCCATTTAGTGTTTCTCAGATTTATTTTACTGGTCTTCTACTGTTATTTTTTATATTTCTAAACTCCCAAAAATTATTTCATCATTTTTCTTATTGAATCTCTTACCTCAATTGCTATTTCATCAAACCTTTTACATGCCTCTTCTTCCACCATTCATAGTTTGGGTTTTACCTGTAACTTCATTTTCTCTCATACCACAAATAAAATCTGTAGCTGACTCATCTCTTTCCCATTTTTGCCGTCTCAAGCAACTAAAACTTTTTAAACAATCCAACCCTCAAATTAATAGTTTCTTCACTTATCTTGTCCCGCTTTGACTTTTGTAACTCTTTTTACTATGGGCTCCAAAAGACCACGCTACACCTTTTCACCAGAGTTTCCATTACCGCTGTTAACTCAGTTTCTGGTACTCATAATTTCTCTCGACTAACTCCTACTTTCATATCTTCATACTGGTTGCTTTTAAAAAAATATCAGTTTTCAAAATCTGCACTGTCATGTTTAAAATAAAAAATAATCGTTCACCTAACTACTTAGCTGACCTTTTTAAGTTGCTTTTTCGCAAAGAACTGAGATCTACTTATTCTCATTTTTAGGCTACCATCTGATAGTACATAGGCTAAATCTGCACTCTCTTACTGTGGCCCTTTTTTTGAAAATCTTTTTTACTGATTTTATCTGTATTATTTTTCTACTTTGTTTTCGTAAAGCCCTTAAAAGTTTTTTGTCCAAACAGTTCGTAGCAGAGCGCTTTTGAAAAATGTGATCAGCGCTATAAAAATTGTTTGTTCAGATCAGATCAGCTTATATACTATGAGCACGTTATGAATTTTTCTTCGAAAATTCATTTAAACTCAAACTCCTTTTTTTATCTGAATAGCTTGAAATCACAATGACAGGGATTTTCCATTCAAAAACATAAACTAGTGTTTCAGTCTGGCAACTTTTGTTTCATTAGAACCTTCTCCATTTTATCTCTTATTTCAAAACAAAATTTAAGTCCAAGATCAACAAGCAGCAAAGTTGATGTTAAAATTATCAAGAACGACTACAACAACCAATAAATCAGACTCAAGCTGCGTAAACATCAACAGACATGATCACTGCCCGCATCATTTATCAGCAAGCTGTTTGGTTTATTCTATTAACTATAAGATAGTGACATAATCTTAGCTTTTATTTACGGTTCTATTTAGCAATTCCACTATAAAATATGATAGGATCTTTGTTTGAATTTTGAATCCAAATTTTGTTTCTTTCATTGTTCACTCATAATTTGTGATTATTTCTTGCTCATGACTGAACCGGATACGTTTTAGTTTATTTTTTGGCTTTTTATAGATAAATTTTAAGGCCTATAACTTAAGTTATTTTACATTGTGATAACATTGAAACTTTTCAAGATTAGATGCCACCATAAAAGTTATCATGGTAATGTATTTTATTGCATACTTTTGTATATAGGCTAATCTTATCTAAGCTAGGCACTGTAATTGTATAAAATCTTTTACATAAACGTTCAGAGGTAACAAGTATGGAATATTTAACAAACAAAAATATAAAAAAAGAGCAAAAAAACTTCGTTTTAAACTATTTAACCTTTTCAGTTTCTAATATCAGTTTTAAACTATTTAGCTATTTAAAAATTTTAATTTTTAACAGTTGTTTTTTTATATTTTTAAAATTTTGAAAGATTACCAGTTTTTCATGTACAGAAAATGTTACAAATAATGACAAAAATTCAAAACAAGAGAAAAAAGTCAAATTAATTGAAATATGTATATTATAAGAGATCTAAGTGTGGATTAAAATCAAAATTGACTAAGAAATCGAATTAATAAACTTAAAAAAATTATAATAGCTTATAATCACATCAAATAACTATCGAAGATTTTATCATGTAAATCTTACAAAGAATAGAAAAAATCAAAATAAAAGAACAAAGCCAAATCAACAAAAAATGTCACAATAAACCAGAAAAAAAACATTAAAAGCCCAATCAACCATAAAATCAAATCATTTCATTTTTGAGAATTTTAAGTTAAAACATAGTTTATACTTTTATGTAAAAACCATTGAAAAAGGGTTTGCTTTTTCAGGAAAAGCCATAAAGAAGGGCAAAATAAAAAATGAACTACTTCAAACCAAACAAAACTTTAGTGTTACAAGTCCAGAGTGATAATTAAAAGAAAAATTAATTTAAATCAATTAAAATATGCAAAGTTGATGTGAAATTGTCAGCCAACGACAACTTCTGCACCTTAAATCGCTACTTAAATATCGTTTTTCAACGTTCAGGCAACCGGAAGATTTTAAACTCTTCGAAACTAACCCTAGATTCCAAGTTTGTATTCAAATAAACTCATAAATTAATTCTAAAAGTAGATGAATTGCTTTTTTATGATCTTAATTCCTCATGCCTAAATGTCATTTAATGAAGCTCAAATTTTGTTATGCCCTTCATTTTTCTCCAGTCTATTTATAACTTTTTATTTGCGTAACGTGTTGTTGGCAACCTTAATAAACAAAAAGATGTCTTATAAGTTTTGGTAACAGTCTAATATTCCCGCATCTAGTGTAGACGACAAATTTGGTCAAGTTGACAGTAATATAGTATAAATATGAAAAAAAACCTTTCATTCTTCTTTCTTCCGCCATCTTATTGCAAGATAGATGAGAAATGGAGATGAATTTTTACAAATGATTTTTAAATTTTTATTTTATTGAAAAACCAACTATGAAAAAAGTCTCAGTAAATCACTAAGAAGTCTCAGTGCATCAAAACTAACATTTCATAGTGGAAAGTTAATTCAAGTCTTGAAACCTTTTAAAATTTGATACTTTTTTCTTTCTAATTGACGACTACACAACCATATTTTATCCAGTACAAAAACATTAAAAATTTTTAATCTATTTCAATTCCAATCGTGGAACTCTTTTAAAGGATTCACAAACATTCAGTGTTAACTGCTCCAACGAACCAACCATCCAACAGGAATGAGTAAAACTTCCAGTCGACCAACCTTTTCTTGAAAAATCTCTTCTCCACCTTTTAGACCAGTTCTCCAACAAGCGCTCCATTCTTTGAATTTTTTCATTCATCTTAACATTTTTTCACTCCGTTCCGATACTTCACTTCACAACCCCATTCAAAAATTCTACTCACTTCCCAACTGGTCTCATCATTTTTAATCCAACTCACAATCCTTTTCTGTTTAATCACTCGAGCCATCATCCCATTATCCATCCAGCTGTGCCGCTACAATCCATGCCAACTTTCTTCCATCAGACTCATGCATCACTCATCAATCTATCCCACGACCCACCCATTCTTTTACTCATCCACCCCATCGTCCACCCATGTCACTGGCCACCCTCTCCACTAATCATCAATCCTACTTTCTATTCGCCCATCTATTTATCTGCACATCTATCTATTTTTCTATCCATCTATTCAACCACCCATCCTTCCATTTATTCACTCATTCATCTATCCACTCATCCATTTATCCACAAATCCATCTACCTACCCATCCATCTACCCATCCATCTATCTATCTACTCATACATCCATCTTGCCATCTATCTATCTACCAATCCTTATACTCATCCTCTATCTATCCACCCACCCACCAGTCCATCTACCCACCCATTCCTTCAACACCCAACAAATCCATCCACCAACACATTCATTCACCCACCTATCCATCTATCCACCCACTAATTCATTTATCTACCAACCCATCCATTCACCAATCCACTCATTCATCCATATCCACTCACACATCCATCAACCTATCCCACCGCCATCAAGCCTTTTCCAGGGATGACAGACATCTATCAGTTTTTCGCTAGAATGTTGGCCAACTTCTTTCCATCAGTATTACTAGTGCAATATTTAAATTTTTTTCTTTCATTGTCAATCGTTTCAGAGGTATTGACTTTTTTTATTAACTTTTCTTTGAAACGACAATTATTTTGACGAAAAGCATCTTTATAACATGCATTACATTGATCAAGTGGGCTTTTTAACAAATATACCAACTGTTTTTTGTTATGAAATGTGATTTGACAAACATTTAAGTTTTAGGGTTTGCCAACGTTGTTTTTCTATCTAGTCTCTGGTTTAAATAACTTTCGGAAAATTGAAAAACGGTCAAATTGAGAAGATGGTTGATTCCTTGATGCTGTTCTATGAAAGTAATTATTTTAATGCTGAATTATTTTTTTTAATATTTTTCAAGGCTTTTCAAAATATCAATTTATCGTTTTTGTGAAAAGGTACGTGAAAGTTCAAAGAAAAACGAGAAAGTGTGGATTGAAGTATCTATGATATGTTTTGGGGTGTTAAAGTGTCTGCAACATCGTTTGAATTTAGGCACTCTTGTTTAGAATACCTACACAAACATACCCAAATATACATTAATCTACATATTTACATCCATACACACACAAACGCACCTTCACACACACACAAACAGGCATACATAAACAAAATAAAAGAGACAGATACAGACACAAAAATACAAACATACATATACGTACATATAAAATTGGACGGTAACACACGCATAGATTCCTAAAAAAACATACACAAACACAATAAAGCATACGCATTTCATGAATTCACATACATACACAGACCCAGACATAACAACGCCCACATAAAACCCGATACACACAATCAAATACAGACACACATTTAAAAAATATCATTCACACGCACAAACAAACTTAACACAAACATACTCCACAAGACACATATATATCCAAAGAAACTATACTTCATCACAAAAACACATTTATACAAACACACACACGCACACACACACACACACACACACACACACACACACACACACACACTATATATATATATATATATATATATGGGTGCGTTTTTGTAAATCTATATGTATGTATATATATATATATATATATATATATATATATATATATATATATATATATATATATATATATATATATATATATATATATATATATATATATATATATATATATATATATATATATATATATCTATATATATATACTACTACTACTATAAATAATCTCACTCTACTACTACTATCACTATCACACTCACTACTCATCTCTACTATACTCCACTCTCTACTACTATCACTCACTCTCACTCTCTACTCTCACTCTCTCTATACTCTATCATACTCCTATCACTCACTACTATCTACTATCTACTCAAACTCACACTCTCATACTCACTACTCACTCTCACTCTACTACTACTCATCACTATACATATAGATTTACAAAAACGCACCCAGACACACACACTTACCTTTAAAAACATATCTACATACAAAAAATACTTTCTCAAACATACGCACATACTGAATACTTTCATAGATACACACACACATATAAATGAATACATACATACATGAAAGCATACACATATATATACAGACATACATACATTTTAAACAATCATACTTAAAAAAACACACACGTACACTTCCTCTTCAAAGATAAATTTTGATGCTTCACTGTTTGTTATGAGAAATATCGCACTTTTGATTGATGGTCAGCCATTTATCCACTATTCTCTAAGAACAAAAGAACACTTCTGCAGCAGAAGACCGCTATAGACTTGGGAGACCAAGAAAGATTGGAAGTTTGGCGAGTGGTTATATTGGTATTGGTGGATGTTACAGTCACCTTAATGTTAGTGATAAGTGTTAGTAGTGACAATGCTGGCGATGGTTTTAAGGAAGGTGATGGTGGAATGGAAGATGATGGTAGAATGGAAGATGATGGTGGTAGGGAGGATGATGGTGGTATAATAGATTATGGTGGTGTGGTGGGTGATGGTGGTATAGAAGATGATGGTGGTAGGGAGGGTGATGGTGGTATGGAGGATGATGGTGGTACGATAAATGATGGTGTTAGGAAGGGTGATGGTGGTATAAAGGGTGATAGTGGTATGGATGGTGATAGTGGTATGGAGGATGATGGTGGTACGAAGGGTGATAGTGGTAGTGATATTGGTGATTGTGGTGGTAGTGATGATGATTGTGGTGGTTGTGGCATTGGTTATTTGATGACGAAGAGGCACGGACTTGAAGTACAAAACCTTTTATTTTGGGGTAGATACATCCCCAATTGTGAAGGGAGGTTGGATTTCAGAACGAAATGGACTTTTTGATGAGTTTGGTGATGTTTCTTTCACTAATTATGAAACTATGTTAGCGATTTTTTAATTACTTTTGAGCTTTTTAACTTTTGGAACTTTCTTATTTGAGAGAAATGTTTGTTTTGCAGTTTTTTTTTTAATTTGTTGCTGATTCAAAACGGATAGACCTGTTCAAAATTTTTTCTACTAAATTTTTCCATCACCGTTTCATTACACTCTCCCACCTTCCACCACACATGTCACAGCTCTACCAATCCTTCATTAACTTCCACTTTTAACTTCTACTCTTTTCCATTCAGACTCATTTTATGATCATTTGCAGACGTCTTCAAATGCTCTCGAAGCATGCTTGTTTCAAAGTATACATGGAGGCAGTGCTGGTTGGGAAGAGTGCCTTATAAACTTGTCAAGGGTACCTCACAGTGGCATCTTCCTTACGTCCATTTTCTACGCATCTTCTCTATGTCTCTTTCTCATGCGTCTTACTTTCGTCTTCTGGCATTCTTTGTTGTCCATACAGCGATGAATTTGTTTTCTTTTGTTTATATGTCTCTTTTTTGTTTTGTTTTGCATATTTTTTTCAAACTGTTTCTTTCTATTTTCAATATTCTAAAATGATTTTTTTGCAGCCGCTTTTATTATTCTCAAATATTTTTCCCATTCTCTGGCATACTTTTAGTAATTTTCTGTATGCTTTCCTATACTTATTGAGTTTTTTGATTAAAATTGTTGTTGCCTTTCGAAGGATTTTTAAGTTCTTTAAACAACTGTTGCCACATTTTCCAAATAACAATTAATCGGTCCTTTTTATTATTTCAGCATATAATGACCACTTATTTTTAGGAAGAATACTTTTTATTTTTATTATATTTATTTGATCTTTTCTCCTATCACTCATTTAATGCCATGTGTTTTTGGAGCTTGTGAAGCCTTCACTCATCGAAATTTCTTGACTGGCATGCTGTGCGACGAGTGGCTAGATTCATTTCGCAACTCTTTTTTTATATGTTTGCGAGTGATTTGATAAATGTCTTTATTTTTGTGAGCATCTTTTATGTATATCGAGTAAAAACCTTTCTGCCGTATCAATTGTTTTGAATGATCACCACTATTTTTTCATTAAAAGGAACTTTTACCCAATGAAATTATGACTTCCAAAATGGAATAACTCGAATTGACTGTTTATTGAAAATAAAAGTTCCATGAATAAGAATTGAAGCAGAAAATAAACCTATTTTTTTCTGTTTCGTTTAAAAACATTAAAATGAAATTATTTTCATTCAAACAACGTTTTTTTATGCTTGAAATTTTTCATTGGAAAAAAATGTTTAATCAGTATGTTTGAACGCTCCATCTTAAAAGGTTTTTATGCATCAGTTTTACATGCAGTTTCCAGATTGTAAGGGTTTTTCTTGTAATTCATGTTGTTGTAACCTACATGTTCCAACGCATTACAAATGTGTAAATTATGTTCAAACTCAAGTCCACTGTTATTGAACCTTTTTAATCCCACTAATTTCAACTTTTGCTTGCCAATTCAAACAACCTTCGACCTTGCTGATCACAAGCTAGCATATAGAATAAGATCACGTGTCGAATATACAAAACACTTATTGGACAAACATTTGGACGTCTGTAGAGCTATCCTATGTGTCAGTCTTTCATTAGTCTCGAGTCAGTGGAGCCTTTTGAGTACAAGGGTAATGTGGTCAGATACCCTCAATTATGTGATGAGTTTAGCATTGATTATTGGTTGAATTTTTATGAACTGCTGTCTTTGGTGAACTGGCTAAAACCATTTTTCTATAATAAATACTTTCCTACATTGAGACTGATGCAAGTGTTTCAAGGAGTCTATGTTTGAACACACCCTCATGGATCTTATTTGAAGCAGAAAGTTAAACACCTTTGCGTGGTTTTTGTTATCTGCGTTGACGTCGTGAGATCTCTGTTCATATGGAACTCAAATTCTTTATCAAATTTTGATGAAATCATGTTGCAAGTACTACATAAAGATCATAGCTCGGAACATTGTTTATATTTCAACCAAAAGAAGACCAAGTCATCTCGGTCTGATCTCTGCTGGTTCTGAAACGATTGGATCCCATGCAAGACACAATTTCACCTACACTTTCATACAATCCTAACACTTGCTTTTTGTGCTATCTTTTGGTTAGTGGCCATATTTCAGTGTCATCGGCATAACGGTAGAATCCTAGCCTAAAATTCATGACTATTTTTGGAGGTTCTATGTGTATAGGAAAAAATGGGCTGAACTCAGATCCTTGAGAACTCTTACAGAAATTTATATATTTTCTAATTTTTCCACTACAACGTACATTAGAAAATCTGTCATTCTTCTTGTTTTTGAATAAATCAGGTAAGTAAATAGATGCTTTCCAGCCGTTGAACAAGATACTTTCAAATATTGGAACAAAACCAATTTACTAGTATGAAAATATAAAAAGAGAAGCTTACCACCATGGGTTTACCAAGGATGTCTGAATATACCTCTGTGATAGTTTCTTTAATAAAATGCTGACAACATTGAGTTGTTTGGTGAGTAGGTTTGAACTATTTAGATAACTGTTGACTCTAAAAAAACATTTTCGAAAAGATTGGAAAAAACAGAAGGTTTAGAGATTGGTTTACAAGGTAGGAATAATTGTAACCAAAACTAGACTTTTTCAACGGGGGAGTAATGTAAGCGAAACTTCAGAGCTTCTGGACGTCTCCGTCAGACATTGTTGTGGACCCTCGTTACGCGTAAACTCCTTTACATACAAGATGATAAACTTCTAAAAAAACGTAAAGAAAGTGATTATTCCCAAACTCTCCTTGCCTTTTTTCTTACTTTCCCGTTTTTTCGTTATATAAAATCTCACTTAGCCCAGGTTTTTTTAGTCTGTTTTTGATGTTTTTTTGCATTTTAACTGTACCCAAAGTTTTTTGGATGCTTACCGAATAAAAAAAAGCTGGATGAATATTAGGATGTTTGGTAAGTTGTGAAATAATCTAGAAAGAGTATTTCTTGAAGTTTTAAAAAAATTATTTTCAAATAATTGAGTTTATTTGATACCTTCTGAAATATCAAGTTTATATGACTGTCGAAGTTCATACTCTTAGTTTCACCGCGCAAACATAAAATACATTTTTGGAACAAAAGCTCGTTTGACAAAACTTGGATGTGGAGGTATATAAAGCTTCATCTGCAATATCTAATAGATTATACGGCTCATGCGCCAATAAACAGTTTAACGAGTATTTATCAAAACAGTATAATTTATAAAATATCCACTGAAAAAATAAATGTTATTGAAAACGGAGGATAGTTTTTAGAGACAAGGAATATCACAAAAGTGAAATAAGTTGTACGGTGCAGTCAAGTCTGGAGTCCCTGGCGTTGCTGATGACCTCTGCGACCCACCTCATGCTTTTCCATGCCTCGTCTAGGTGCTCTTGCTGCTGGTGCAGCCAAGCCGCGTGTTCTTTTAAACCACTCTGACCAGCTTTTTCCTCCATTTTTTTCTGCTTCCCAACTGCCTTGTCATCATGAATGCCCCTCGTCATCTTTGAATTGTTCTCACGAAGCTGTTGAGACACTACAGCCACCTCTACCTCCAGGAGGGTTGACAACTGAAAATAGCGCCGGCATAACTCTTCATGGTATGTCTGCATTTGGTCTGTGGAAGGTTTTTTTGTTGTGAGCAAGGTTGTGGGAGTTTTTTTGAGAACTGTTGTTGGAATTGTGAAAATAATCATGAGATTTTATCAGAGTTGTTGTGTATGTTTATGAGTGCTTTAGTGGGATGATGTTTTGTTATTTTGTGGGAGTTGTAAAATCTTTTGGAAATTATAAAAAAAAAATTTTTGTTGGATCGTTTCAAAAATTGTTGCTGGAGTTGTTGTAAAGGTTTTTGTTTGTGTCAGCTATTGTGAAGATTAATGTAGGTGAACTTGTAGAAGTTGTGGTGAAATTTATGCTAAGAATTGTTGTGGCAGTAGTTGAGGTGTTTATCGCAACAGATATTCCATAGGAATTAATAAGGGAGTTGCACGGCATATGTAGGGCATTGTTGTTGGAGTAGTTATCGTTCTTTGTTAGTTGATTTGGAAATGTAGTAGGCTTCATTGTAAGTTTAGCTGGTAAAATTCCACTATAATAATACTAATCGTTCTCGTTTTGTATTGTATTATTGTAAAGAGTTAACGGCGTCGTGACACTTGGTGGGAAATATTATATGAGTTTTATGGAGGTTGTTGTTGGAGTTGGTTTTGAAAATGTTATTTTAAACGATTTACGTCGAAAAATTATTTTTTGAAAAAAAAAAACATAATTTTCGGTAAAAATTTATAAAAAATGTTTATCGAAACAATTTTCGGGACGAATTTTTGAGAATATTAAAAAAACACTTTTATACAAATATTCATTAAAAAAAGTATAATTAAAAATTATTTTTCAAAAATTTCGAAATATATTTTTCAATTCTCATAATTTTAGCCAAAAAATTTGCAAACTGAAATTGAAAAATCTGTTATGAAGTTATCCTTGAGATTCTGAGAAATTTTTAAAGTACTTCAAATGCATTAAAACGTTTGAGTTTCCATTTTAAGAAATACTTTAAGCAGCACACAGGATTTTAAAGATGTCACAGTTCGAAGTGTATAATAAGAACAAAATAACAAAGTAACACGCACATATTTCGAAGTGTTGGAGAGGCATGGTGATGCAGCCTGAGAAGTCCCGTCGTTCCTCTCCCAGGTGGGAACACACTTCTCTGGCACTCGGCAAAAGCAGAATGAATGCCACGTCGGCACTTAACTCAAAAATGTCTCTGACGTACAGCCGATGACTGCTTACCTCTTTTTTTTCACGGATGCCCAGTTGCTTCAGCAGCTCAGTGGAGGCTTTGAACACTTTCTTAGCAAAACTTCCGGCGAAGTCGCTCATGTGATGTTTTTTTTCTTTAGATTCTTTGCCTTCGTTTGGGTGAATATTTATTCCTTCGTTTGAATGCAAGTTCAATAAGGTGGTCCACTCTTTTCTGAATGAGTTTTGAAATTAAATTATTCTCTCAAAAGCTGAAAAATAACATTTGAAAAAGGTTTTGAAATGATTTTTTGATTCTGATTTGTTCAACCTTCTTAAAGAAAAGTGACACAAAAATTAACAACCTCCAAAGTTATCTTAAACTTATTCAGCATTATTTTTTTTTATTTAGATACCTTTTTTTTATATTTTCTTCATATTTTTCCTAATACCATAATCATAACTTTTTATGAATTCTTAATGATTTCAAAATTACTGTGTTAAAGCCACTATAATAATGCTCGTGTTTGTGAACACACCTGGAAACCCTGGAATTGCTGCGAATTTTGACGTATGGAAATATGTTGGGAGAGTTTTCCGAAACGAGGATTTTGAGTTGGTCAATGAAGGAGATGACCCGGACATATCCCACGTACAAACCTGCAGGCAGTCTGGTTCTGTACGACTTGCCTAGTTGGATTTTGTCCTGGTCATGAAACATGAATGAAACATAAGGTATGGATACAATACAAGGAATAATGCTGTTAAAATTGTTTTAGCTGATCAGAATGTCAAGTAAAAGGTATCAAAAAAAACTTTTGTAAATTTGCTAGTTTCCGAAATGAAATCGGAATAATTCAAAACTCAAAACAATAGGGCAACTTCACTCACAGGAAGGGTGGCGATGAGGTGGTGCATGGGAGAGAGCTGACAGGAAAATGAAAAGGAGGATAAACTCTCCACACCACCCTCTTTAAGACACCCGAGCGTTTGAAACTTCTTGCGCATGAGCTTTCCGACACCGCACCAGCGCAATGGGGTGCTCACCTTGAAGTTTTCAGGCATCGTCTTGACGAACAAGAACACTTGTGACTCCACCACCTCGTCCACCAGCATCTCGTAGTGCATGTTGCCCAAATCCTGCATGCCTACGGCCTTCTGCAGTCGGGTGGGATTGTTTTGGGTTGTCGTTTTGAGTTTTATTTTATTTTGAAGTTTATTTTATTTGTTTTATAAGCTGTTTTTGTGATTCACTATTCATTTAATTTTTTAATGTTCAATTTTTCCATTATTTCAACCCATTTAAAAGATTTTAAAAATATTTCAAATATAAAATAATTTATTTTTGAATTGATTAATAAACGGAAAATCTGTTATGGCGTACAGTTCGCAAAGTAGGTTGTCTCAGAAGTGACTAGGATCAATAAAAGATTAGGGTAGAAAAGGATTTTGGTAAAGGTGGGTTTTTAGTAGTTAATGAGAATTTAACAACGAAATTGACGAGCAGAGGTTTTGTGGAAAAAAGTTCCATAGGCAAGGGGCAAATTGGGATAATGAGCGAAGAAGTTTGAGGATACTGGCTGATGCAACAGGAGGCCGGATTGAAAAGGTCTAAGTGATGCATGTGGGTTTCAAATTTTAAAAAGATTGTACAAATAAGCTGGTTGTAAAGTAAAGTTATTTGATATAGGCCACATCAAATTGAAATTAGAAATTTGGGCAACTGGTAACGAGTTCAAGCAATCAAAAAGAGAAGATTAAGTTGGGAAAGTAAAAAAGCTTGTTGATTTCAACTAGAATCACTGGTAAAAATGTGTAAAGTGTGGCTGGGTAAAGTCAGATGGTGGAATAGTAAAATGGGAAAGTGAAGCTGGAAATAAAACTGGAAGTGACTTGTGGATAAGTTTTTTGATGAATTAAATTTTGAAGAATTCCACAATTTATTGGACTTCAAAGTTAAAGCGGAGAGGAAACCTTTAATAAGTTTAATTTTGTGCACTGAATATTTGCGTCATGAAGGACAGCTGCCGTATTGTAAATAACATCGAAATAAACAAAAATTCAACTTTCAAAGAATCTTCTAACTTGGCATTAAAATAATTTTCAACTCAAAAACATAGCAAAAACGCTGATAGACAAATGCCTCATCGAAATGACACTAGTTCGAAACACTCCGAACATTTTTTGTGTACTGGAAATTAGTGTTATAAAAAGTCTTACGCCTATTTCTCAAAGCTGGCAATTTTTCACTTCACACCGTTGCATTTATTTCGTTGAAATATAAATTTTTAAATTTTGTTGTTGTTTTAAACAAGTTTTTACAATTATATTGGCCAACTTGGAACAGTTTTTAAACCCACTTGTAGTTGTTGCACTGCTTTCAGTAGCTTGCATTTGAAGTGGAAAGAGTCGTTGAGGGTGGGAGACTTTTGCAGCGTTTTCTTGAGAGGCCTCACATTGTTCCAGTTGCAAACCACCTGAAAATAAGTTTCAAATGGCTATACATTTTGTTTTTTCTATTCTAAATTAAATTTTCAGCTTCTCTTATCTGATCTAGTCAAGGCATTTGTAAAGAGTTTTTTAGCATTTTGTTCAAAAGCTAACTGGGTTGCTAAGTTTATTGCACAAACCTTAGCAACCCAGTTGAATTGCTTCTCAAGAGCGAACAAAGGAGGGAGCTGTTCGCAAGGAACTTGCACTGACGGCAACACATCCTCGTTCGTCAGCAATACTCTCCCTTTGTGGTGCAACAAGGCGCAGATATAAACACCTCTGCAAAAAAATTCAGTACATTAATGAAAGGATTGTAAAAAATGGAATGGTGGAAAAAGGTCAAAGTTGAACAAAATAAAAAAGAGGATGAAATGGGAAACGATGGCTGGAACAAAAAAGAGATCACTATATTTTTGAGCTAATGTCGATTCAAAAAATATATTGACTGGAATCGTTGTAAATATGAGAGATTTCGTGAATATGAGAGTTTTTGTGTTGAAGTTACATGTGCAATGTGGAATCAAGAAAAACCAGCGCGAACCATGGCAAGAAAGTAAAGATTTTTATGCAGAAATCGTGAGTTTTCAGTCTGATGATATTTTTGTTTTCAAGATTGGACTTAAATAAACCCATTTGAACAAATCAGTCGTTGTATTGCAACGAAACTTTTTTTAAAGTTTATTATATTTTATTCTATACAATACTTCTAAGGGTTCACAGCGAAGTGTTTTGGAACATCAATTACTCTGTGCCATGTAAAACATTTATAAGTAGGAATGGCATTAAAGCAATCTGCCTGCCTAACCCACCTTTGAAACTGCTTATGCAGCTTGGTGCTGCTGCCAAAGAACCTTTTGAGACTCCGCTTGACTCTGCGTCTGGTCAGCAACACTGAGTCGTCGTAGCCTGCAGAAAGATGAAGAATGTGGTTTGAAAACTTTGCAATGACCTTTACAGTGTATTCACAGTGGATTTGCGGTTATGTTTTTCAATGTGTTTAAGGGTCTTTTTCAACTCTCCATGCTGGCGTTGCTAGTATGTAACCCTCATTAACAGTTTTTTAAGAGCTTTCAAACATGCAAAAAACAACTTTATATTATGGATTGTAGAAATTTGAAGGTATAAATTAAAAAAAAAAACGAATAAAAAATGAAGAAAATGGGAAAATAACAATGGGAAAAAACTAAGAAAAATGGATGAAGAATGAAAATTCTTGGTAAATAATTTGAAAAAAATAATTGATGTATGATGAATCGATTGATATGAAGTTTTTAAATAATTTTTGCTGACTAGAAAAAGATTGGACGGAAGAATAAAAGGAGGATGGGCTGAAGTGGTCAGGTTTGAAAGTAACAAAGATTTTCACATAAAATAATTTAACCATGAAACTCACCTGAATAAACTTTGAAGAAAATTTTTTTTGTGATAATTAGAAAGAGAATAATAAAATTCCTAGTCTCATTAAGCCCTTCCATTAGACTACTTACACCAAATCCGAGTGCTTAGTGATTCAATGTGGCTTGCAACTAAGTGGTTCTATTCTTTTGAAGTTCTTTCTTTTCAATGAATCTCAGAACACTAACTGTTGAACGGTCGCTTCTTGTTGTTGACGTTTGACATTATCATTTCCAGCTCTCCATCTTTTCCAGAAGTTCCCCTGCCTTTCCATGACCCTGGGAGATCATCGCATTACGTGTTATCGCACCACGTGTTATCACACCACGTGTTATCACACCACGTGTTATCACACCACGTGTTATCACACCACGTGTTATCACACCACGTGTTATCACACCACGCGTTATCACACCACGTGTTATCACACCACGTGTTATCACACCACGCGTTATCACACCGCGTGTTATCACACCAAGTGTTATCACACCAAGTGTTATCACATCAAGTGTTATCACACCACGTGTTATCACACCACGTGTTATCACACCACGTGTTATCACACAACGTGTTATCACACAACGTGTTATCACACCACGTGTTATCACACAACGTGTTATCACACCACGTGTTATCCCACAATGTGTTATCACACCACGTGTTATCACACCACGTGTTATCACACCACGTGTTATCACACCACGTGTTATCACACCACGTGTTATCACACCACGTGTTATCACACCACGTGTTACCACACCACGTGTTATCACACCACGTGTTATCACACCACGTGTTATCACACCACGTGTTATCACACCACGTGTTATCACACCACGTGTTATTACACCACGTGTTATCACACCAAGTTTTATTACACCGAGTGTCATCATAGAACGTGTATCAAACCCACGTGTCATCACACAACACGTGTCATCACACCACACTTGTTTCATACCACACGTGTGTCATACCACGCTAGCGATATCAAATAATTAAATTCATTCAAAACCTTCCATTCTTTGAATGTGGATTTTCAGATGTACTACTTAACACATCAAGTGAAACTTCATTCACAGTGTTTTTAGTAGCCTTCTACACGTAGAAGAAGCCTCGAGCTCTTTTAAACAATGTATTATCGGCGCTACAAAATCTTTTTGATAAATGAGATAAGTCCACAAATAGTTTAATTTCAGTGTACACATAGTTCCAGTATGAAAATATTATTATAGTGGCTTTTTTTGAAGGAAACAAATAAGACAGTATTTGCTGAAACAACCTAAGTTA
>OX387248.1:3911357-3913857 GCA_947562095.1 Branchellion lobata
AAGAAACATTAGCTCCAACAAATGAAAAAAAAAGATTCAACAAAAAAATTAAAGAAACTTACCTTTAATTCAACAAAAAACTAACATGAATGTTTCACAAGATAGGAAAAAAAGTTTTCAATGAAAAACCCCCGAAGAGGTGACTTCGGTAGCGGTAAAGAACTGCCTTCAACTGATTGCAACCAATTGATTTATTAATTTTTAACAAAAATCACTCAAATAAATAAATGTAATTTAACCTCTTGATCATGAAACAAGACCAAGGTGCTGATTGCGATATGGAGCATACCTGGACAAGGTAACGCGTACATCTCCCTCAGACTTCAATTGTGTTATTGTCATACTGCTTTATAAAGAATGACCTCATTCATTCTTATATCGTCGTATAAAACAATAAAAAAAAACAATCTTTTATGAATAGTATTATATTATATTATTATAGCATCTTATTCACAGTTTGATATCTAGATATTCATTTTCAAACTCAGTGGCCAATAAAGTGTTCTTTTTACATCTAGTTTTTTTATTCTGGTGCGTTGTAAACGTGATCTTCACGAAAGATCCTTTCCAGCACGCTCCCACGCTGCATGTCGTCTTGGCGACATAAGTCTTTAACCTCACTTTCTTCTATCATCGTTAAATCACATTGTGTTGACATGTTGTAGAGCGGGGCTTGTGGATATGGGTGTGGTGATTTCAAGTTTCTGAACGCGAGTGATAATAAAGTTGTTCTAAATTATATTCTAAACAGTTGACCAAAGTATCGTTAAATCAGAAATCAAATTCAGCAATCAACTGTAATTCTCAAACTGAACTGCCCAACAAAAACCTATATAAAAGCAATTGAACATCGCTACTGCTATAACCATGAAAAATAGTTTTCAGTGAGTATAATTTACATTAAAACAGGTTGCAAAAAAAATATCATATCGAAATGCACAACTCGGGAAAAATTTCAAAAATTGGAAAGTTTGTTCATATTGAACTGACTAACACAAAAAAAAACAAATAGTGAAAAGTAGAGAAAATCTTGGAGTGGTTTTCCCAGACAGTATTTTCTGTGAATCAGAGAAAATGAGTGAAAATGAAAGGAACAAAAATCTTTTAGCCTCTCATAACACTCATTTCACCATAACGAAAAATCATTCACTATTTATTCGATGTGAAGTCGAATTAACTTTTTTTGAAATTCATTAATTTAGTTTTGAGTCAATTTCATTCAGGTATTATGTAACTTTTATTAATTTAACTTTTTCTTTATTCATTATTTTGCATATTTTCTAACATTATCAGCGTCTGGCTGCAGTTGATTAAATAGTCTTTAAAAAACTTTATTTCCGGATCTATTCCACATACCTTATCACACCAAGAATGGACAAAGTGAGTTGTTCTTCGTTCAATTTTTCTAATTCAGGCGTTCAATTGATTAACTTATTGTGATTATTGCTCACTTAAAACTGAAAAGGGGCTTGACTTGGCGCATAATAAATAAGATTTATGTATTATTATTTGTTCACTCATTTAGTTATCATTGTTTTTTTATTTATTCATTCATTTTATTTAAAGCAGTTTTTTTGGTTTTTATTCAAAAAAGATTATAACAACATTCTTTCGACTTTTTTAGCATAATATTTTTTCACGTTTTCATGAACACCCTCTATTTTTATGGATCAAAGATCACAATACTTTTATGTATTTGTAAAAAAATTATTTTCAAAAACCCACGAAAATACCTGTGATTTACAAACCCTTTTAATTACAAGCTCTTGCGATCAAGCTTTCAATATTGAAATTTCTTGTTCTTTCCATTTTTCTTCCTCCTACATACAAACGCTTTTTTCCATGAAAACTCCTACGTTCATAATCACCCATGCATGCACCAACATGAATACACACAAACATGCATACTTCTGCATAATCACCCAACATATACACTCCAAGATTCTTCACCTTCTTCCTCATCATCTTCTCAGTAATTTTGCCTCGTTTACACAAGGTCAATTATTGGTCGTTCTTTCCACTCTTCACTGCCTGTTCTTGTCTGTTTTTCCTTATAATATGCTTAGTTTCATCATTTTTCTCAATGATTTATTTAATTTATTTCATCTTTGCTTTTAATTTTGATAAATCATTTTTTAAATTTAAATAATCTTTTGGGTTTTTGACAATTTTGCCATCTATCTTTACTATTCTCAATTTGTCTTATAGACTTTGTTGAATTAATTTTATACCACATAACCAAGTGCCTTTTGAAATTTATTCATTTTTGTCATCCATGTTTATTACCCTCTTGTTAATCTGTTTTTTTATACAACTCCACACTTTATTATGAACCAATTCTTAAATTCTTTTTTCTAAAAGTTTCTGTTTGAAGTGAAAGCCCTTTTCAACGTCATCTAACCAGCCGCCAATTTTTATAGCATCATTTTACTGATAGCTTTGAAAAAAAGTCAAATGGAACAAAAAGACTAATTCAAGAATTCCTTGATAAATAATCTCT
>OX387248.1:3926357-3943857 GCA_947562095.1 Branchellion lobata
CGTTCTCAATTAATTATTTTTCTAACTTAATCTAATCTATTGAAATTATTTTTATAGCGCAGATTCCAAACTGTTCAAGAACGCTCTGCTAGAACTGTTTAAACAACAAAGATGTAAGGGATTCAAGAAATAAAAGAAAAGGAGTAAAAAAGGTGAGATTGAAGAAGAGAGAGTTCCATAGAAGGGGCCCACAGTAGGAAAGTGCAGATTTAGCAAAAGTACTATTAGAAGGTATCCTAAGAAATGAGAATATGTAGATCTCAGTCCCTCACGATGAGGCAACTGAAAAAGATCAGCTAATTATTTGAGTGAATTCGTATTTTTTATTCTAAACATGAGAGTGTAGATTTTGAAAACTGAGCTTTTTTTAAGAGACAACCAGTGTGAGAAAGATAAGGGTAGGAGTTAAACAAAAGTATTTGTGGGTGCCAAAAACTAAGTGGGCAGCGTTATTACTAGCTTTGGAAAGAAAGTGTAGCGTGGTCTCTGTGAGTCGATAGTATAAAGAGTTACAATAGTCAAAACGGGACAAAATAAGCAGAAAACTAGTACTTCAAAGATTGGATTGTCTATGAAAGGTTTCAGTTGCTCAACACGACAAAGATGGATAAAAAGTGACTTAGTTTAAGATTTCACTTGTGGTATGAGAGAAAGTGAAGAGTCAAAGGTGAAACCTAAACTATAGATGGTGGAGAAGGAGCGAGTGAATGGTATGCTGAAATATAATTTGGAGAAAGACCTTCAACAAGTCGGAAAGACTTGCTAAAATATATAGGATCGAGTTTCGAAGAATTGAGTTTAGGAACATGAAATCCCTCCATGAGATTTTTTCACCAACGCAAGAAGAAATATTAAAAATTGTAAAAGACGAATCATATTTAAGAAATAAAATAAAGATGTTAGTCATCAGCATAAATTTGACTCTGAAAATAAAATGATTAAGTAATTTTTGGAAGTTCAAAAGTATGAAGAAAAAAGGAGAGGACCAGGAACAAAACTCTGGGGACATCAAATGGGAAAAAAAGTAAAAAAAACATTGTTTATGAAAAAGTGAAAGAAAATCCATTCAAGACAATGATGTATTCTCCTTTCTAGAAGCAAGAATTTTGTTAGACATGGTGTCTTGGAAAAGCTTTGAAGAAAAAGGAGGAGGTGGAGAGTTTTTATACAAGAATCTAGAAAGTGAGCCCCATTCAGACTTGAAGGATGAGGCAGATTTTATGGAGTCAATGAGAAAAGAAGAATGCTCGGAGTAAAAGAAACTCCTATGAAAGGGTAACTTTTCCTACCATTTGTTCCATGATCTGTAGAACGATCTGCTCGGTAGAGTTGTTTAAGCTTCCGAACAGCCCTTTTGGCAGAAAAGTATTGCCTTACAAACCAATTAGCCTTAAAAGAAGAAAAGCGAACAGACGAAGTTTTTTTTAGATAGAACAACATTGAGTTTCTCAAGAAAAGAATCATTGAAAGCTACTAAAACACTGGGGTCAAAAAAAGATAGAGGATCAAAGAAAAACTAAAAAAGAATTTAAGAGGGCATCTTTATGTAATTTTGACAAAATCATTTTATTACTCTCAAAGTAAGAGAATGGAAAAGATGGAACAGTGAATGAGGAATCATTGAGAGTGTTGTCAAAAAAGGTAACAGATTTAGCACAGAAAGGTGGTTTAGTGATAGAAGAGGAAATTATAAAATCAAGAGTGTTCCAGGCTGTGTGTGTTGGGAAATTAGCCTGTTGTGTAAAATTATAAGATCAAAAATACTATCTAGTTTTAAATAATATGGATTTAATATTTTATTATAAAAAATAATAAAAGCCCCTGAAATAAATAAAAGGGGAAGGATGCATGAAAAGAGTCTCAGTTAAAACTGAAAACTCTTCGAGGAAAAGTGGGAAAGAAAAAGAAAAAGGCCTTAAAATTAGCGCAATAACAAAAGTGAAATTAGAAAGAGATTTAAATGATGAAAATAGACATTCGAATGTAGAATATGAAAAATAGTGAATGTTAGAAGCAGAAAATAAAAATATTTAGAACAAAGAGTTGCCACCATAGAAGGAGTGAAAAAAAAGCTATTGCAAGAGAGCTAACCAATTCAATAAAAGACCAAGATAGAGAAGAAGTAGAGAGTAGGGAGGGTGAAGTGGCATTATCATGCCATGTCTCAATTAAACCTTGAAGGTTCATAGAGGAGGAGGCTATAAGATTAAAAATGTGTAAAGATTTATGAAGTGACCTGGTGTTTAATGAGGAAAGATTTAGTTCATTATTAGAATTTGAAAAAATCGGGTAAAAAAGTCGGTTTTGTTAATTTTGAATTTTTTTGTGAAATTTTTTATGTTGAAGAAAACGGAGCCTACATTTAAACTTTAGTAAGTTTCAATAAAAAATTTCACGTTTAACAAGGTGAGGTGGGGGAAAGGGCGCAAAAGAAAGATCCGAAGAGAGTCGGGAGAGTAATTCATTGAGAATTTCAATATAAATATTTATTCCAGACCAGTACTTGAATCTGATAATGATGAAATATAAAAAAAAATGTAACATACAATTTTCGTCCAACTTGCAGGTTTTAAAACAATCGGTAGCAAAATCAGAAGTTTGTCACACTGCTAACCAAAAACCTCGTTTCTAACATAGCTTCATTACAAACTAATGATAGTGTTCATAATTAACTTCTTTCATTATTAAAAAATAGAACCTATTAATCAAAATTTTTCAACGAGACATCTAGTGCCTTATCTATTAAAGCTAGCGTAGTTCAATGTTCGGTCTAGGTCCATCATCTTTCATCATAAAAGCTTAACCAAGTAATCTTTCTTTTAAACTCAAAAAAGCTTATGAGTTGATTCTACATAATAACTTTAATAAAAAAACACCCCCAGTCTTCATCAATTTTTCCAACAAACATCTCTCACCATCCTGGGAGTTTCATTCACAGGAACTCTCAACATCATTCCTCATATTGACAATATACTCACTAAATTCTATCAAATGTTTTAGGCGTTTAAAAGAATTCGAACTCTTGGAATTTTTGGTTCTAAATTAGATGACATTAAAAATCTCTTGTTATCTCGCATAAAATATGCAGCACCTACATGGTGAAGATTTGCCAATCATGAAGATATAAAACGAATCCAATCTTTGCTTATTGAACTTATAAGGTTTAGCTACTTTTTTACTAATTATCCAAAAATCAAATCAAAACTCGCATCTTTTGATGAACGCTTGTTCTCAAAAGTTACCAGTAACCCGCACCATGTACTACATCAGATCCTCCAATCTCTCAAGTCTACACCCTTGATATACGGAGACGAACGCACAATTGTATCAAAAAAATTTACTTCTGTTACCAAGACAAAACATTCTTCCCTTGTCTTCCCAATACTCAATAAGCTCATAATACTCATTGCTCATCGTTTTTAACTTGAACCTTCTTTCTTACAAAATAAGAAAATGGAAACACGAATATTATTATAGTGGCATTAACGCCGTAGAGTTTCGAGGCCACTCAAAACGTCTCATTTTTGAAATTATAGTGAGAAATTAAAATAGAACTAAATAAGTAAATGAATTAAAATAAATTAATTCTGAAAAAAAGGTACACTATGATTATTATGATGAGGGAAAGAGTTATTGAACAGGTAAGTTTCCAGAGATCGACAAAATGAGTTTTTTGAACTTGAAGATTTCAAGCTGTTAGGCAGGTTGTTCCACAACTTAGGTCCGCTGACGCTGAACCTTCTTAATCCTAATGATTTTAGCTTGTGCTTGTTGGGAACAACGTTCTTTGACTTAGCCGATCTCAGTCTCTGTTTTTCCGGCAGACTAGCAACTGGAACTAGGTCACGTGTCAGATACGCAGGACCCTCGTTGGACAAGCACTTATACATCTGCAGAGCAACTTTGTACTCGATCCTTTCATCAATTTTCAGCCAGTGAAGCTCTTCGAGTACAAGGGTAATGTGATCATATTTTCTTACTCCTGTAATGAGCCTGGCTGTTGTATTGAATTGGGATTGGATACACTGCGCTGCTACCTTAGGTAAGCTGACTAAAGCCATGTTGCCATAGACAATACGACTTAAAACTAAATCTGATGTTTACCAAGCTATTTTGTCTTCGAGGAGTCGATTGTCAAACATCCCTTGATGGATCTTATTTGACGCAGAAAGGTAAAACACATCTGTAAGGTTTTTGTTACCTGCGTTGACATCTTTAGGTTTCTATCCATAGATATTCTCAAGTTCCTTACAGACTTTGATAGAAAGGTCTTCTTTCTAATACAACGACAAACTAGCTTTGAATATTTTTCAGATTCCGATAAAAAGAAAACCAGATCACCTCAGTCTTTTCACTGTTGAGTTTGAGGCAATTGGCTCCCATCCAAGATACGATTTCATCTACACACTCAGATACTCTCATCTGCAATTCTTCTGTGCCTTCATTATTGCAGTGGCAATATAATTGAGTTTCATCAGCATATTGATGAACTCCCAGCTTGTATTTCATAACTATTCTTTCGAGGTCTCTAGTGTATAGCGAAAACAACAATCGTCCAAAAACAGATCCTTGTGGGACACCCACTGAAGAGTCAACAAAATCCGATGTTGTCCCCTGCAGCGTACAATGAAGGATCTGTTACTCAAGTAGTTCTTGAACCATTCTAGTGTGAAACCATCAAAACCATATGTGTTTTTTTAGCTGTTTTAACACAATACTGTGATCAACTAGGCCAAAGAGAGCTGCCGGGTTTAACAGTACGAAGAGGGAAAGCTCACCATCATCGACTGCAACAAGAATGTCCGAATACACTTTTGTGACAGCCGTTTCAGTGGAATGACGACGACGGTAAGCTGATTGGTGGGTGAAGAGAAGGTTTGAATTATTTAAATAGCTCATGACTCTGTTGAGAACAAGCCTTTTTGCGAGCTTGGACAATAAAAGCAGATTAGAAATGGGTCTGTAGGATGAAACAACGTTGTGATCAAGACCAGAGACACTTTTAATGTGGCTCCAAATGTTAGTCGTTTTGCTTTTTGGATCACTGAGTTTATTATTCCAGTAATCTCTACGCTTGGGTCTACACAGTCTTTTGTAGAGTTTCTTCTGATCCAGCCATGTAGCAAAATCATTCTCACTCTTGGTCCTCATGTAGATCTTTTCTAAACTCCTTTTCAGACATTTTGAAGTACGACACTCCCGATCAAACCATGGATCAGGTCTTTCATGTATTCTAACGGGCTCAAAAGGAATCATCTTGTCAAGGATCCTTGACAGAGTAAAATTATAAAGGTCAGAAGCTGAGTCCACATCAAGATTTGTGGCAGCTGAAAGCGGAGACAGCTTTAGTCCTGAAATAAACATTTCAGTGTCCAAAAAATTCCAACGTCTAATTTGGAGCTGTCGATAGATGGGAGGTGGTTTGAGCACCTCACAACTGCACAAAAGCAGTTTGTGATCAGAAATGCCATTATCAATATAGTTGATGTTGACACTCTTTCTGGATACTATCACATCAAGCCATCCTCCTTGGTTATGGGTGGGTTGGGTTGTGGACGAATCAAAACCATGGGCCTTAAAATGTTGAGAAATGTTTGTGTATCTGTGTTGTCAGACTGCACCAAGTGAACATTGAAATCACCCAGAATCAAAACCCCTTCATTGTATGTGGCCAGAATACGCAAGGCGTTTTCAAATTCTTTGGAATACAATGAAGAAACAGCACCTGTGCGATAAACAGCCAATCCGATGCCTGACTTTGAGCTTGAGTTTATTCTTACACACAGCTTCTCAAAACTGACAGTTGAAGTTAACTTTAATAGCATTCCTCGGAACATGGAGTTGAAAGTCACTGCCACTCCTCCATGGTTGGTGAGCAGGGTGTTCACTGACTCGGGAAGTCTTGGCCTTACTTTCTCGAAGAACACAAGACCCCGGCTCCGCAGCTTACTTATGCTGATTGACTTTGGGTCATGCCATGTTTCTGCCATAAACATCACATCCATTTTATAGTCCTGAATTAATTCTACCACATCTTCCAATTTATTATTTAGTGATCTCACGTTCTGAAACACAATTAAAACTGGAGATCCAGTCTTCTGAGCCTGGTGGCGTCTTGAGACAAATGGAATCAGTTCATGGCGGTCTTTATTGTGTCTGGCGCACCTTTCCTTGACCTTCCTACCTGCTCTTTTTTCTCGGTAGTGCCACTTCTTTTGATTTCTGCCGATTCCAAGACGATTTATCGCTAATCGGGTTTCCAGAGGCAAGATCACATTGGGATTATTGTTGAAAAAAAATCTACCATTCAAACAATTAAAAAACCCATGAATAAAGAAATGCTACTAACCTTGGTATAGCAAAAAATTCATCCGATGAACAAATTTTTAAAAATAAACTTACGCTTACACCGTTTCGAATAAAGACAATCTAAAGCAACCATTTTTGAATGAAAACAAATAGAAAAAAACTTTAATAAAGTTGAAACTAATAATTGAATACAAAATAAAACATTTATTTTCAAAGTTATTCAGGCTAAAACAACTGATTTAACGAGCTAGATTTAAAAGGCCGCCTTTCAAAATGGCGCCTAGCAGCGCTATTAAAATCTTTGGTGAAAGGGTGTAGTATGGTCTCTGGGAGTTCATAGTATAAAGAGGTACAATAGTCAAAGCGGGACAAAATAAGCGAAGAAACTAGTAGTTTGAAGGTTGGATTGTCTAGGATAAGTTTATGTTGCCTGATACGCGAAAATGAAGAAAAGATTATTTAGCTACAGATTGTGGTATGAGAGAAAGTGAAGTCAAAAGTGAAACCTAAATTATAAACGGTGAAAAAAGGAGCGAGAAAAAGGTTTAATGAAATATTAATTGAAGGAAATGATGCAATAAAGCTTACTAAAATATATAGGATCAAATTTTGAAGGATTGAGTTTGAGGAACATAAAACCAGTCCAAAAGATTATTTAACCAATATAAAAAAATGTTTTTGAATTAGTAGAGGATAATTCATATTTAGGAAAGGAATCTGGCCCGTTAGAGTCGTCCAAGCTTTTGAACAGCTTTTTTGGCCGAAAACCATTGGCTATCAAACCAAGGAACTTTAAAAAAGAAAAGCGAAAAGTGAAAGTCTTTGTAAGGAGAACAGCATCAAGACTTTCAAGGCGAGAATCGTTAAAAGCTGTTAGAAAAAGATTAGGTTCCGAGAAAACAAGAGGATCAAAGGAGGACTGCTAAAGAATTTATGGAAAAATCTTTATTAAATTTAGTTTATAAGCCGTTAATTTAATTTACTTAATTTAAATTTATTTTATCAACAATTTATAATTTAAAGTTTTGAGTTTTACTTATAAAAATTTACTTTATCTAAGTGTTATTGTTTTGCTAATTGCGAAAATTTTGAAAAAATTACTGAATCCGCTATTTTCTTTTTTGAAATAGAGACATTATAGTGGAATCATCACCAACGCCTACATAAATACCGTTTGCCAATTTACTCAACAAGAAAGTAAGCATAATTTGAAAGGCATTGCAAAGAATTGTGGTATTCAGACAGACTTGTGAATATGAAGATTGGCTGGAAAAAATGACTGTTGAAAGCTTTATGAAAACAAAGAAGAAAATTAAAGAAGGTAGGATTGGGGGGAGTACATGTAAAAAAAATATTATATTCTATAAAACATTATATGCAAATTTATTTTAAATTTATAAATTGTTTTATAAAATGGTTAATCATGCGCTAAACAAAAACTTTAATAAATACTACTGAAGTTCGTTTTTCAGAGTAAAGAGAAATGTAAATATGGCGTCGAGGATCGTCAAGACCGCGTCTCGAACCGTAGCTCCAGTATTTTCGCAAAACGCTTCAGATGCAAAAAAAAAAGTTTTGAACTTGTACAAAGCTTGGTATCGTCAGGTTCCCGCTATTGGTATGATAGTCAAATTAACTTACGTGACCTTGCAGTGAATTTTATGAATCCTATGCTCATTGTTTCAAATGTATTAAATTATTCCATATTTTAGTGAAATTCATTATATTGAAAATTTTTTCACAGCCAAACATATATTCATTAGATGTGTTAAATAATTAGTTTAATCAATTATATAGCTCTGTACCTTGTTCAAAGTGCTTTGTTAGGTAACGTTGGAGCAATAAGTTTCTCATTTTTTCGGCAAAGTAATGGAATGAAATTATGTTGAAACACCTCATAAAGGCTTTTCTTTTGATAAGCGTTCGCTTTTGATAAATAAATCATATCTAATTTTTGAAATGTTCTCATAATCAACTGGGACTTTAGTTTTTTAGTTATTAAGCATCAATCATAAGAATTTCTGCTGGTTTCAAAAGTTATGTAAAAAGGAATATGTATTAGAACTAATGTGCTTCATGAACCATTTCCTGATGAATAGTACGGGTGTCATATGTATTGATGATCACAGCAGCCAGAGTTTTTGTGTTTTGTTACTGTTAAGTTTGTTAATATATATATATATATATATATATTGTTTGAGACTTCAAATCTTCAAGAAGTAGCTGAGTAGTTTTTTTCTGTTATATGAATGGGTTTATTTATTTTTGTTTCAAAAAATTTAGAGGTTGTATTACAGCTTAGAATGATCAAAAAGGTTTCAAGTAATTTTAAGTTCACTACTAAAGATAGCTGATATAACTTGATTTGAAAAAAGAAATATTTTTTTATTTTTATGAGTATTAAGTATAAAAATTGAAATCGTTTCAAATATTTCTGTTGAGTTTCATGACTTCCAATAATCTTGAAACATGAAAAATAATTTTTTTCAATAATTCATTTCACCTACACTCATCCCCCATTTCAAGTTCTCAAGTATGATATTCCAGTGAGTGAAAAAGAGTTCAAGGTGATGTTGAAACGAAAGTTTGAAGAGAAAAAAAACGTCACAGACATCCGAGTCATCGATATGCTAATCCTCAAGGTACTATACTATGTTGATGATATTAATTAATTTTATAAATTTATATATATATATATATATATTAGTTAATTAATATATTATAATAAATCTACTTTTCAGATATACTTTTGAATCTCTCATTTTTTTCCAACTAATTTCAATTTTCAGTTTATTCCCTTGTAATAAGTTTCCTCTCCAATCTTTGTATCTATGCTCGTCACAGAATACCGCTTTTTGTTTTCCCCACTTGATTTATCAAGCTTTTCATTTAACCACAGAAAGTTGTTTAAAAATCTGCTATGCAAAAATATGTTAGCAGGGGTTTGGTATAACTGTGAATGACTAAAAATTTTGGGAAGTCAATCTATCATAATAAACTCTATTGCAGAGTCAAATGGAATTGGTGGAAACGGTGAACGTTTGGAAGACACGCAACCACATCATGGAGTGGTTTGAGCAGACATGGAAGGACAAACCAAAGGACTTTCTTTCCAGCTTTTACAGTGGCCAGTGAGGCGTGAATAAGTGTCATGACGATGTCAAAATTAACAATAGTTGCCACTATGGTTGTTTTCTGATTATTTTAAATGTCTCACTACCTTCAAGGACGTCATTATAGCTTTCTATTGGTTTGAAGAAAGTCATTCAACTTAAATGAGCAAATTAAAATTTGTTTCAACTTTCTGAATAAACGACATGCGACGCACTTGGTCAATTAAATCTTTCAATATGTAAGAATTTTACACAAAATCTTCGCTTACGTTTTTGTCTGCTCTTTTTAATTACTCTATTCAAACCGTTTCATTAGCAAGTGAAAATGTTAAGTTTCAAATATTAGTTATGAGTAATATAAATTAGTAAAATAGTTTTTTTCTCCTGTAGTTCGAAGTTTTTTCGGTTTCGCGAAAGCGTGTATGGCCCTTACTTTAATTTTCTCTATTTGAACTATTTTTATAAACTATTTAAAATTTAAAGTTTCAAATATTAGTTATAAACAAATTAATTCATCTAAGAGTCATAATTTTTTCTGATTACCAAGATTTTAAGGAGTTTGCTGGATCCGCCATTTTCTCGTTTGAAATAAAGGCATTGCAGTTAAATCGTCAACCAACGCCTGCACAAATACTGTTTGCTAAGTTATCCAACAAGAAAGTAAACAAGTGTTGAAAGACATTGAAAAAATTTGTGGCATCCTGACGGACTTGTTAATTCGAGAAATGGCTGAAGAAGACATTGCTGTAAAATCGGCTACAAGAATACCGTTTGCCAACTTTAAGAAAAAGAAATTAAGCGAATGTGAAAGCATATAAAGGAATTGTGGTATCCAGACAAACTTCCTTGTGAATATAAGAAATGGCTGAGAAGGAAAATGAAAGAAAAGAAGAAACAACTCTGCAATATTTATGTTATGTGGTATCAAGATATGATTCAATTCTCAAATGTTATGACTCATTTCTTTGATTTAATAGATATTTTTGCTTTTGAATTTCTTAGAACCTTTTAACATTCCAGTTTTGGTTAATTTGATGAAACATTCTTCAATAGTCATTCACTATAAACTATGACTCAATTCTAAATTTTTGAGATTCATTAATCTGATTCTATAGTCAGTTTTTGATCTTTTGCAAAAGACACTTGCAATACTTATGACATTCTGTTATTGTTGATTTTAGTTTTTTTTCTTTCATTATGAATGTTCACAATGTTTTATGCCGTTTTCAGTTTTTGTCTAGATTTGATTCAATAAAGACTATATAAAAAAAGTTATTGTTTGTGCTTTTTTCTTTCGTCGAAGTTCACAATCTGCTTCCTCTTACTCACTCTTCGTTCCGTCCTTTCCACAGTATTGAAAACTATTTTAAAAAAATTTTAATGATTTTTCGCTCTCTTGTGACAATGGTGATACCTTTTTTCTTCTTTGCTCGGATTTCTCCTCTGCTTTTGTTACCGTAGTTCACTTCCTTCTAATCCAACAACTTGAAACCTTTTTTTTATTTTTTATTTTTGTTTTAAATGAGTTTTTCTCATCTATTCTTCAGGAGTTTAGTAGTTTTCATAAACAATTTCAATTCTTTCTTCTTTCTCATTCGGTTTCTCTCAGATTTGTGTTCTTGGTCTTCTTTTTATCATTTTCTATGTTTCTGAACTCCCAAAATTTTTTTCCTCATTTTCTCTTCAGAGCCAACTTCATGCTAATGACTAACATCTTCACTTCCTTCCTTAAATACTATTAAATTTCAACTCTGATATTTCTGCTTGCATTGGTAAAAGAATATCTTAGAGTGATTCTCTGTTTCTCAAACCTAGTTCTTCAGAATTCGATCTAAAATAATATTAATAAGTTTTCTCGACTTATTGAATCTCTTCCTTTAAATGATATTTCATCAAAACCTCCACTCGTCCCTTCCACCATTATAGTTCAGGCTTCACCTTTGACTCTTTCCTTTTTCTCATACCAAACTTAAAATCTGTAGTTTTATAATCTTTCTTCTGTCTTTGTCATATCAAACGACCGAATCTATTGCTAGACAATCCCAACTTTTAATCTAATCAAATCAAAAAAAATGTCACGCACTCTTTAGCGCTATGTTTGAAGGCATGGAAACGGCTTTACTTGCTGTGGGTTACTAGAAAATTTGGTTCTCTAGGACGGCCTCCGTACTTTTATTGAGTTGCTGCTTCTTTAGCTCAAAACTGAACTCACCCGATCACACTTTACAGCGAAACATGTAAGTCATTATGTCGCAGGCACGGATCCAAATTAATAATTTTTTGCTTATTTCGTCCCACTTTGACTATTGTAACTATACTATGGACTCCCAGAAATCGCGTTTCACCCTCTCACCAAAGCTTTTAATAGCGCTGCCTGCTTAGCTCCTGGCACTCATTAATGCTCGCGTGGGAGTTTCCGGTTTATCGAAAGCGTGTAGGCCATCACTTAAATTTTTTTCATTTAAACTATTTTTATTAACTATTTAAAATTTTAAGTTTCAAATATTAGTTATAAATAAATTTATTTACTTAAGAGTTATCTTTTTTGCCGATTACGAAAATTTTGAAAAGATTTTAAAGAGATTGCTGAATCCGCCATTTTCTCGTTTGAAATACAGACATTGCAGTAAAATCGTCAACCAACGACTACATAAACACTGTTTGCCAAATTACTCAACAAGAAAGTAAACAAGTGTTGAAAAGCATTGCAAAAATTTGTGGTATCTTGACGGACTTGTGAATTGGAGAAATGGCTGAATAAGAAAAAGACATTGCTGTAAAATCGTCAACCAATAGGCTACAAGAATAGTGTTTGCCAACTTAAAAAAAAGAAAGTGAGCGAGTGCTGAAAGCATCTCAAGGAATTGTGGTATCCAAAAATACTTCCTTGTGGATATAAGAAATATCTGAGAAGGAAAATAAAAAAAATAAAAAATAACTGGAAATAACCCTGCAATAGTTATTTTATGTGGTTTTAAGAGATGATTCAATTCTCAAACTTCATAACTCATTTATTTGATTCAATAAACAATTCTGCTTTTGAATTTTTTTATAACCTTTTAACAATCCATTTTTGGTTAATTTGATGAAACATTCTTCAGTAGTCATTAAATATAAACTATCACTCAATTCGAAATTTTGAGATTTATAAATCTGATTCTGTAGTCAGTTTTTGATTTCTTGCAACAGAAAATTGACAGTTTTTATGACATTCAGTTATTGTTAATTTTCTTACCTTTTATTTTGCTTGTTCACCATGTTTTATGCCATTTCCAGCGTTTGCCTAAATTTGCTTCAATAAAGACTATGAAAAAATAATAATATAAAAAATAACTCCTACTCTTATCCCTTTGAACTGGTTGCCTGTTTAAAAAATATCAGTTTCTCGAACCTGCACACTCAGTTTTGAAAAAAAATCACTTGCCTTATTACCTAGCTGAGTTTTTTAAGTTACCTCCTCGCAAAGGACTGAGATCTACTTATTCTCATTTTTAAGGATACCATCTAGTAGTACTTATGCTAAATCTGCACTTTCATTCAGTGAGCCCCTTTCATGGAACTTTTTCCTCCAAATCTTACCCTTATTAATTGTTGTACTTTGTTTTTGTAAAGCTCTTAAAACATTGTTGTTCAGACTGTTCGTAGCAAAGCGCTTTTCAACAGTCTTGACAAGCGCTATACAAACGCTTTCACTAGATAAGATTAATAACGGAAAATATTCTACCCTTTTTTGCTCCATGTTTCGAAGAAAAATATTAAAGTTAAGATCAACTGCCAGTTTTGAACATTTGTGTGTGAGAATAAGCTCAAGCTCCAAGTCAGTCATCGGATTTGTTGTTTATCGCACAAGTGCTGCTTCTTCATTGTTTTACAAGGAATTTGAAAACACCTTGGGTAATCTGGCCGAATACAATAAAGAGGTTTTGATTCTGGGTGATTTCAATTTTCACTTGGAGCAGTCTGACAACACAGATGCACAAACATACCTCAACAATTTAAGGACACAGGGTTTATATTCGTCCTTAAACCAACCCACCCATAACCAAGGAGGATGGCTTGATGTGATAACATCCTGAAAGAGTGTCAACATCAACTATATTGATAGTGACATTTTTGATCACAAGCTGCTTCTGTGCAATTGTGAGATGCTCAAACCACCCCCATCTATCAAAGGCTCCAAATTAGACGTTGGAAATTTTTGGACACTGAAAAAGTTATTTCAGAACTAAAGCTGTCTCCGCTTTCAGCTGCCACAAGTCTTGATGTGGACTCAGCTTCTGACCTTTATAATTCCATTCTGTCAGGGATCCTTGACAAGATTATTCCTTTTAAGACCGTTAGAATACATGAAAAACCTTCTGATCCATGGTTTGATCTGGAGTGTCGTACTTCGAAATGTCTGAAAAAGAGTTTAGAAAGGATCTACATGAGGACCAAGAGTGAGAATGATTTTGCCGCATGGATGGGTCAGAAGAAACTCTACAAAAGGCTGTGTAGACACAAGCGTAGAGATTACTGGAATAATGAACTCAGTGATCCAAAAAGCAAAACAGCTAACGTTTGGAGCCACATTAATAGTGTCTCTGGTCGAGGAAAGAAATCTTCTGTTGACGGAAATTTGCTTGTTGAACTATAATCTTTTCTGTTGAAAAAATTTTAGTCAGCGAGGAACTCAATCCGAGCCAGAGAAGAACCCATTTATTTAGCTCATATACAAGAAGGTGGTTTCAGTATGCTCCAGGATGTGGATGAGGATGAGCTACTCAAGGCTATTCAGAGGCTTCCCAACAAACAGTGTGCGTCTGATCCAATACCCACTTGGCTTTTGAAAAAGATTCCAGGAATGATTTCACCTTTTGTAAAAAGTATGGTCAATCAGTCTTTTTCTGAAGGAATTGTCCCAAAGTCTTGGAAATCAGCTCAGGTTACACCACTGTTGAGAAAGCCTAGTCTTGATCACAACGTTGTTTCATCCTACAGACCCATTTCTAATATGCTTTTATTGTCCAAGCTCGCAAAAAGGCTTGTTCTCAACAGAGTCATGAGCTATTTAAATAATTCAAACCTTTTCCCCACCCACCAATCAGCTTTCCGTCGTCATCATTCTATTGAAACGGCTGTCACAAAAGTGTCACAGTATTGTGTTAAAACAGTTAAAAAACACATATGGTTTTGATGGTTTCACACTAGAATGGTTCAAGAACTCCTTGAGTAACAGATCCTTCATTTTACGCTGCAAGGGACAAAATCGGATTTTGTTGACTTTTCAGTGGGTGTCCCACAAAGATCTGTTTTTGGACGATTGTTGTTTTCGCTATACACTAGAAACCTCGAAAGAATAGTTATGAAATACAAGCTGGGAGTTCATCAATATGCCGATGACACTCAAATATATGGCCACTGCAATAATGAAGGCACAGAAGAATTGCAGATGAGAGTATCTGAGTGTGTAGATGAAATCGCATCATGGATGGGAGCCAATTGCCTCAAACTCAACAGTGAGAAGACTGAAGTGATCTGGTTCTCTTTTCATCGGAATCTGAAAAATATTCCAAGCTAGTCTGTCGTTGTATTAGAAAGCAACATTTTTCCATCAAAGTCTGTAAGAAACTTGGGAATATCTATGGATAGAGACCTCACGATGTCAACGCAGATATCAAAAAAATACAGCTGTGTTTTACCTCTCTGTGTCAAATAAGTTCCATCAAGGGATGTTTGACAATGGACTCCTTGAGGTCAGAATAGCTTGGTAAACATCAGTTTTAGTTTTAAGTCGTATTGACTATGGCAACATGGCTTTAGTCAGCTTACCTAAGGTAGCAATGCAGAGTTATCAATCCATAATCAATACAACAGCCAGGCTCATTACTGAAGTAAGAAAATATTATCACATTACTCCTGTACTCAAGGAGCTTCACTGGCTGAAAATTGATGAAAGTATTGAGTATAAAATTGCTCTGCAGATGTATAAGTGCTTGTCCAACTGCTCTGCAGATGTATAAGTGCTTGTACTGCATATTTGACACGTGACCTAGTTCCAGTTGCTAATATGCCGTAAAAACAAAGATTGAGATCGGCTAAGTCGAAGTACATTGTTCCCAACAAGCACAAGCTAAAATCATTAGGATTAAGAAGGTTCAGCGTCAGTGGACCTAAGTTGTGGAACAACCTGCCTAAAAGCTTAAAATCTTCAAGTTCAACAAAATCATTTTGTCGACCTCTGAAGACTTACCTGTTCAATGAATCATTCCATCCATCATAGTAATAATACGGTTTTTTTTTTAGAAATAATTTTTAAAAATTTTCATTCATTTACTTGTTCAATTATATTTTTGATTTTTCACAATAGTTTTAACAATGAGACGTTTTGAGTGGCCTCGAAACTCTAAAGGGTTAATGCCACTATAATAATATTCGTGTTTTTATTGTATTGTATTGTATTTTGCTTGAAATGAGCAACAATGGGGTAAAATCGTCAACTGAGAGCTTTTCTAATCTAATCTAATTAATAAATTTGTAAGGCGTCCTTTAGCACGGTTTTCAAAGGCGCTCTCGCGGAAATTGTTTTACTCGCTGTGGGCTACTAAAAGACTAGATACTCTAGGACGGCGTCTATACTTCAGTTGAACTGCCGTTTACAGAGTTCAAACCAGGGCTCGCCGAGACATGCTTACAGCAGAGTAGGAAAATCATTATGCCACAGGCTCCGACATGGTATAATGATAGTAATTATAAAATAGTGATAAAACAAAGGAAAAAAGTTTGAAATTACAAATAGTAATAATGAGTGCTAATAAAAATAGATTTGAGTGTCAAATTAATAAAAACTCAAAAGATTTCACTGATGCGAGATAAGTTGGAATAATCCGGTATGGAAAAATCGAAGGTGATGAGATCGAGAGATTTTGCTGGTAAGGATTGACTGAAATAAGTGAGTTAGAACTAGTTTGAGATGGAATCAAGGCAATAAACTAGAAAAGCAGAAAAGTAATAAAGGCAATGAACTAAACCATCGAAAGTAAGAGCTTGATTTCCCTCAATTCCCTCAAGGGAATTGAAGGGGATTTAGGAACATTCCGCTAAGAACTGCTTAAACAGATGAGTTCTGAGGGCCTTACGAAATGAAAGAAAAAAGTGGAGGGAGGTGAGGTTGAAAGGAAGAGTTCCGGAATTTGTCTCTGATTATTTCAACAGTATGGCCGTTTTATTCTGCTTTTTTTTATTAATCTTTTTAAACTATTTGTTATCAAGAACAAAATATTTTAAGTTTCAAATATTAGTTATAGGTAATGTAACTTAGTTGTAAAATAATTATTTCTTCCAAGAGTTATAGTTTGTGCTGCTTACAAAGAATCATCCGCCATTTTTTGCTTGAAATGAGCAACAACGGCCTGAAAGCGTCAACCATGGGCTTTTCTGTGGCTATGGCGTTTGACCTGAGGGAAAATGGATAATAATAAATGTTCCCTGACCCTTACGTCAGGCTCTTCTCACAAGAATGAACCATTCTTTAATAGTTATTAGATTTGGTTAAAGCAAGTATTATAATCAAATTTTTATGCTCCTATTTTTATTTTGTAGCCAATGTATTTTTTATTTGTCTACCTGGACTTTATTTTACAACAGTTTTAGTTGGTTTAATTGATTTCAAATTTTGGTATTTCGCTTTTTCTTGTGGCAATTACAGCAACATCAAACATTTTTCAAGCTTTTTTCATGTCATTATAAGCTATGGTTAATTGATACATTTTGAGGTTACTTCAATTAATCATATTGCCAATTTCTTTTTATTGTTCACCTTGGATATTATTATTATTATTATTATTATTATTATTATTATTATTTTTATTATTATCATTATTATTATTATTATTATTATTATTATTATTATTATTATTATTATTATTATTATTATTATTATTATTATTATTATTATTATTATTATTATTATTATTATTATTATTAATATTATTATTATTATTATTATTATTATTATTATTATTATTATTATTATTATTATTATTATTATTATTATTATTATTATTATTATTATTATTATTATTATTATTATTATTATT
>OX387248.1:3978857-3998857 GCA_947562095.1 Branchellion lobata
CATGAAATTAATTGATAAAACTTGCAATCGCATGTTTTACCAGTCTCACTTTTTTGTGAATCTACTCAACCATACATACGCATAATAAGAATTATTCTACTGCGGCCTTTTTCTAGCAAACACTCTTCCCCTTAACCTCACTCTCTTCCCCTCTCTTCTTACTTTTAAAAAACTTTCAAAACTCATCTATTTGAACAATTATTAGTGAAATTTTCTCAAATAACCTTCAATTCTTCTAGATACGATGGTTTAGTTCCATGCTTCTATAACTTTTCTTGCTTTTTTATTGCTCCGGTCCCACCTAAACCCAATTCTACCTCAATTATTTTAGGCAATCTTTACCATCAATATTGCTCAGTATACTCCATCTCATTAAGTTCGATTATATATTCGAAATTGCCATTCCGGTCTAATCCAACCTAGTTTTCTCGGTCTAGCTTGGTCTTTGGTTAGCAGCGTGACAAACATCTGCTTTTTCTATGGACTGTTTTAAAACTTGCAGTTTGAATTAAAACTGTATTTACAATTTTTTTGTATTTACTCATCTTCAGCTTCAAGTACTGGTTTGGAATACATTTCAAAAAAATTTTCAATGAATTACTCTCTCGACTTTCTTCGGAATCTTTCTTTTTGTGCTTTTTAGTTCAACTCGCCTTGTTAGACGTAGAATTTTTTATCTAATCTTATAAAAGTCTGAACGTAGGTTCCGTTTTTTTTCAAAAAAATAATTTTCACAAAAAAACATTAAAATAAATTAACAAAACCGCTTACCAGACTCCTTCAATTTCTTATAATGAACTAAACCTTTGTTTATTAAACACCAGGTCACTTAACAATAGATCTTTACACATTTTAATTTTTTTAAATTTCTTCTCTATAGACTTTTTAGGTTTGACTGAGACATGGCATGAAGATGCCACTTCACCCTTCTTACTTTCTCTTTCTCCTTCATCTTACTCTTTTGGTGAATTAGCTAGGTTTCCTACATAACCTTTTTTTCACTCCTCTTATGGTGTCATTACTTTTTTCTATAAATATAATTAATAATTCATCAAACATTTCACTTGTCCCTTCTTCCACTATTCATAGTTTAGGTTTCATCTTTGACTCTTCACTTTTGCTTGTACCAGAACTAAAATCTGTAACTAACTATCTTTTTTTATCTTCGCCGTATCAAGCAACTGAAACTTTTCCTAGACAATCCAATTCTCAAATTATTAGTTTCTTCGCTTTTTTGTCCCGCTTTGACTAGTGTAATTCCCTATACTATGAAATTCCAGAGACCACGCTACACCCTCTCACTAAAACCTTTAAGAGCTCTGTCTTCTCAGTTACTGGCACTCAAAAACTCTTTCGTCTAACTCCTACTTTTATCTTTTTTTACTGGTTACCTCTTAAAAAAAGATCAGTTTTCAAATTCTTTACTCTCGTGTTTAAAACAAAAACTAATCACTTACCTAACTAATCACTCACTGACCTTCTTAAGTTGCCTCCTCACGAGCCTCTTATTTTGTTTCATGAAGCCTTTAAACCATTGTTGTGTAAACAGTTCGTAGCAGAACGCTTTTGAACAGTGTGAAATCAGGGCTCTGATTTGATCAGGTAAGATTGGATCTAATTTAATAAAAAAATCTGTAACGCACTCGTTAGCATTATGTTCAAATGCGCACCAATTTATTGAAGGAATGTTCCAAGGATAAGAACAACGTCTATGTGTCAAAAATAAATATAAATAACAATTAAAATATTTTCAATAATAATCAATTCCAAAAAAGTTAATAAAACAAAATATTTATTAAAATGTAGATGAGAATTTAATGTCAAATGTTATAAATAGGTTTGAGTTTGAGCGAAATATTATTTATAACAACGTTAAAATTATGAGAGGAGTTTGAAAAGAAACTAGTATTGTTTTTGAAAGCATTTAAACAGTATGATGGAATTATATTATTAGGTATGCGTTGCCAACGTTTTTTTTATCATTTCATAGTCTTCATTAGATCAAATCCAGACATACCCTGGAAATGGTACAGGACACGAAAAACAATCGAACTGAAATTTAAGAAAAATTATTGTCATCAGTCATAAAAGTGAGCATTGGACATATATGAAACAACAAAAATCAGATCAGATCTTCCCACGAGTAAATGGCGGATTTGGTAAACTTTTAAAAATCTTTTAAAAACTTCGCGTTCAGATAAAACTAAAAGTAATAGATAGATTGACATATTCATAACTAATATTCAAAAATTCAAATTTCAAATAATTAATCAAAATAGTTTAAAGAAAGTAATTTAAAGTAACGGCTTACGCGAAAGCGAAAACTCAAAAAAATCGAAAAAAAAATTGTTAAGTAAAATAAATTATACCAATTCTTTATGGAATGTAGTTAGTTATATAATCCGCATTTTTAAATTGCAAATTGAATTTATTATTCTTCATTGTTAATCGTCAATTGGCTCATAATCTTAAGCCCCATCCAGTTTTCAATTTGAATTCATTTTTCACCTATATAAACTGTGTGCTCTGTCTTCCGTGTCAAATAGAAGTGTTTCAGTTGACAACATTGAACAAACTTCTCGATCATGAAATTTTTGATTTTCTATTCATTTTTCATAGTTTTGATTATTTCATTAGACAATTCAAGATCAAAGGTAACATAGATCAATTTAGAAATACAAGCTAAGACAATAATTCTTAATTAAATGTAATTTTTCTTGATTATTATTCCAAAATTTTACGCTCTTTATCCTTGTTTTTAATTTAAACCAATTTATTTTGTCAATTGACTTTTTCAGTACTGCGCTAAAGGCTTGTACCCGGCGAACGACAGGTTAAAAATGTTTACACAATAAAATTGGACCTTTATTTTATTAAAATATAATATTCACAGATTAGTAAAAGAAGAATATGAAGTAAACCTTGATTTGCCTCCAAGTCAGAGGTGGCAGAACATATCCATTTTGCATCAACACAAGGTTACTTATTCTTCATCCATCTTCACATGCCATCAGAATTTTTCTATTTAGGGCAACGGTATGCTAAAAACAATGTTCAAAAATCAAATAATCTGATTTGATTAAAAAATCTATTTAGTGCTAAGCTTATCTTATCAAATATTTTGTATAGCACCTTTTAGCATTTTGTTCAAGGTGCTGATACATATTGTTTGAGAGTGAACTGCTATGAACTGCGTTTGCAATAAGGTTTTGATATTTTAATAGAATTGAAGTAAAGGTGTTGGGAAAATAAAACTAAGAAGAAGGGAGTTCCATAAGAATAGACCACAAAAGGAAAATGAGGATTTAACATAAATTTTCGAAAAGTACTATAAAAAGTGAGGATGAGAATATCTTAGGCTCTTGCATTTGTGGTAATCCAAGTATGTCTGTTGAATGAATAGGTGAGCACTAGTTTCTTATTTTAAGCATGAGAGGGCGAAGTGAAAAAAAAAATTTTCGTCAAAGGCAACCAGTGTAAAGAGGTTAGAACCAGAGTTATAATTTAGGAGCACCAAAGATAACCTGGCAGTACTATTAAAAGATTAGTTGATGGGGTGTAATGAGAGTCAGAGGGACTATAGTATGAAGAAGTACAATAGTCAACAGTTGAAATGAGTGAAGAAACTAGTATTTTCAGAGGGGTGTCCACCAATGTTTTGGCTGTTTGCTATAGTGAAGATGCTTGAAGGAAGATTTGTTTTCATATTCTATTTGTGGTATGAGAGATTGCTAAAAGCAAAAGGAGAAGTCTGAAGCATGGATAGAAGTAAAGTTGAGTGTGAGGTTAAATGAAGTATCATTTGAGGGCCAAGATGTTAAAAAAATAAAACAATCAGCACAATTGAGTTTTTCAGTCCCTAAACACATTATAATACAATACAATACAAAGATTCTTCTACTAGCTTTACTTCGGTAGAGTTTCAAGGTCACTCAAAAATTATTATTATTATTATTTTTATTATTATTATTATTATTTTTGTTTTTATTATTATTATAGTATACAAAATAAAAATTGAATAAAAAAGAAAGAACACCATAATATTTTTATGATGAGGGAGTAAAAGAAAAAAATTATTGAATAAGTAGGTCTTTAGAGCTCATTCAACCTTAAACTGAAACTTTCAAAAACTTCAAACTAGTAACTTCAATTTTTTTAAATCTTGTCTAGCCACTTACCATTCTTACCTGCTTATCTCTTACTTATAATACTACTACTACTACTACTACTACTACTACTACTCTTACTACAACAACAATACTAATAATCATTTTTTTTACTTACTTGCTTACAGCTTCGAGCCATTTTGAAGCAGTTCAAGAGTGTATTGTTAGGTGTGTCGAAGTACGCTCAGGTGCTGATTGACTATGTCGACAAGAACCTCGTGTGTATTTAGCTTAGTAGTTGAAAGTTAATTCAAAATTAATTAGAACTTAATAATCAGCTTAGAGTATTTGAATCAAGCCCTCCTGTTTTCCAGTCATAACTTTTTTTCTTCAATCTTCAAAGCGTTTTTCTACATATCTTTTCATTCAATTCATTAAAAAAACATTTGCATGTTTTTATCAGATTTTCGAAAGCAGAACAAAAGGATTAAATAATCTATCGATTTAAAATTTTTTTATCAAACTGACTTTCAAAGTTCTCAAATATATTTTCAAATCAGCAATAATTTTCTCTGACCACACCACCACCACTCGAGGGAGGACTAGTTGCTTTGATGCCTCACCCTTTCGATGAGGAACTCCAAGGCTATGCAACAAACTCCAATGTCAATCTAGGTGCGAGCTGCCATGATTACGTTAACATGCAATGTCGTGAATAATATTTGTAGCGTAAGTTATTGACTTCATTTTGATAATGATAATGATGATGATAATAATGATAATGATAATTTAAAAAAAGTATTATTATTTTTATAGTATTATAATTTATATTATTTTTTTAACCGTCATTTTATTACCATTATTATTGAATATACAAATACTATCAGTACCAATAGTTTTATTGAATTTATTATTGTTGAAATGATTTATTTTCATTCCTTAAAGATATATTATATTTCAATGATATGAAATTAATTGTAGTATTAGTACCAATGATAGTTTTTCAAAGACACACGTACGCTTTCAATTGGCTGGGTCGCTAACAGTTTTTATTATTCGTAGAATTTTCTTTGCTCAAATTATTCTTTTATTCAATCCAAAGGATGTTTTTATGCGGTCAATTTATTTTATTTTTTTCATTTTTATTTTTTTTTTATATAAGCCGTTTTCCATAATTTTTTTTACTAATAACAACAATTATAATTATTATTTATTGTGTTCACCTTCCTTCATTTCATTTCTAGCAATGATTTTTTTATACATTAATTATTCAATTTTTTTGTTATTCATTTTATATGACAAACTTTATTCTTTCATTATTCATATATATGATTGTTATCGTTATATTGTTTCTATAATAAAGTTTTATTACGATCAATTATTTAATTTTTCCCTGTATAATTATATTTCATGTAGTCCATTTATTATTTTTATTGGTTTTAAAATATTATTATCATTATTATTATTATTATTAGTAGTAGTAGTAGTAGTAGTAGTAGTAGTAGTAGTAGTATTGTGCTTTTGATGTTATTCTAAGTATCTGCTATAATATTTTGCCAATTTATATTTTTTCCAATATCACTATTAAAAGTTTTGACTTGTTTGTTTTTATTATTTTTTTGTTGTTCATGAGTTTTTATATGGTCAATTTAGAATCATTATTTTTATTTGTACTCCTATTTTCGTTTATTTTCTGTTCGTGATTCATAGTAATATTCTATTTTTTCACCAGGAGAGTTGTTTTTTTACAACATCTTTTACGAGTTTTTCACCGTTTGCACCTCGGTGGTGGCAAGAGATGCCGAAGGTTATCATCGTCTTTTCTTATCTAATCCAATCTATCACCTTCTAATCTAATCCAATCTATTGCTTCATCCAATTTAACCTAGTATAATCTAATCTAGTCTTATCTAATGAATAAAATATGTAGCGCTGATCATGCTGTTCAAGAGAGCTTTTTTGATACTGGTTGAGCATCACAATAATATTATTCAAAGCAATTTATAATTTTTATCACTCTCCTTATTGGATGATCGTCTTCTTATTACTAATATGGTTTTCAATGCCATTTCTTGTTATATATTATTAAGATAATCAGTAAGGCTCAGTAATATTAAGCCTATTAAGACGAGGTGGCATGCTTCCATGAGTATACGCTGGTTATATTCAGTGTGGTAGATATTATAACTATATACTTCATACGTAACAAATTTAGGCTCTTGGTCAACTGTTTTTCATATTCTATAATATTTATTTATTCATTTTTTCATTATCATTATCATTACTATCATTCTTATTATTCATTGACATTCTTCTCAAAGCACTTGATTTTTATCATCAATCCTCATGATTAGGTCACATTTATCACGCCAGAAACTTGGACTTTGGAATTTTCATGGGGTATGATGATGATGATGATGATGATGATGATGATGATGATGATGATGATGATGATAATTATTATTACTATTATTATTATTATTATTGTTATTATAATTATAATTAAAATATTAATAATAATAATAAATCGAATTTGTATGACAACTTTCATGAGTCATAATTATGGAATTATTTTTAATTAGTTAATCAAAAAAATAATTAAATAAGATTAACTTTTTTTTGCATCAAGTTTTTCAAACTTTCTAAGATTTTGAAGTTTTCAATTCAATTCGTATTTCATAAAGCTTCCATCTTTGTTACTTTGCATCAAACACTCATCTTCATTCCACCAAGAATTTATTTTTCCCACGATTGCTCAGGTGGGACTCGAAGGAGGACAAGTGGCAGATGTCAAAGCTTCTGCGCAACAGCACTTTTCAGCTCCGGTGGACCAAGGGTGGCAAAACGCTTTTCAAATCGGTAAACTTCGCAGGCTTCATCGGCGTCCTCACGGGAATTAAGCCTCGTCTCTTCGCCTTCAGCCTCAACGAGAGGTTCAACGAGGATGGTGGTTTCTTGGGTCTCTTCAAGTGGCTTCTTGGCTACCGACAGTCCGCTTGGATGTCTTGGATCAGCAGGAGTCTCATGGAGGTGAACTTTTCGGATCTTTCACTTTCCAGTGCCTTTGTTTAAGACGATGCAGAAATGATACTGCGTTTCTTACGTTGAGTGTTCAGAACTTGTTTTTCCATGCCATTTTGCATATTCCACGTTCAAGTTTTTATTCATCTTTTTGTTTCCATCCTGTCTTTTTCTAACTTTCCCATCTTTTCTCTTCTTTCTCCTCCGCTGCAGACCTCTTCTTCATACGAGGAGGCTCTGCAAATGCTCACTAGCAAGGAACTCATTGCTCCTGTTTATTTCATACTTTCTGGGCCGTCCACTCACCAGGTGTCGCTTCTGACCTTTTGATGATTCATGATGGGGTGACCTTGGTGGTGTGATGATTTCGAATGATTGTGTGCTGAATTTGAATTATGGTGGTTGGTGATTTCAGACGATAACGAATGTTCAGATGTTTGTGACTTCTCCACAGGCATGCGTGATCACGAGGTCTCGCTTGAAGACCCTCGATGTCTGGCACATTGGAACTGATGGGTACAACCGCACCGACAACAAATATCCCAACCAAAAAAGTAAAAACTATCTTAAACACAGCAACCAAAACATAAGTCATTTTAGCAATAAAAATGAGCTATACCCAAGTATCAAAAACTACTTCAAAAAACTAAATCATAATAGTAACGATAACCACGACTCCCGCCCTTCCACCAAGCTGACCTTCAGCAGACACCAGACAAGCAACAAGCAGCATCTTTTCATCTCAGGTCTAATTGCTGCGTTATAAAAACAGTAAAAATTATAAAAAAACAAAAAAATAGCAAAGAAAACAACAACAAATTACCAAGAGTGGACACATTCACTTGTTGACTTGTTTCTATGCCACATTCGGAACCAACCAACCTATCTTTGTGAAAAGACTTCGTTCGTGTAAGCGTGTTTTGTTTAAAAACATTTTTTTGTGCTTCCACTGCATGGGGCTTGAGTGCGTCTCTAGAGTCACGAAAAAAACTGTTGCTATAGCCCTGGAGTTCTCGAACGTTCTCAGGATCTTGGCTCTCTCTAAACACTTTTTCTCGCAGCTGCACTCAGCCATGTCTTTATGCGTGGCAGCGACTGGCACGTCACATGTGGTCAAGATAGAGGCGACTTGCGTCTTTTGCAGGCTGGTTGGTCTTTTGTCAAAAAAATAGGGAAGAGGATAGACCCTCCCAAGTACTCACCTTGTGTTTCTTCCATCTGTACACCACCAGTTTGAATATCTTCATGAAGAGCTCTCCTTAAAGCAGAAGTGACTGATCTAGTTAGGTTCAGAAGCGGACACCGCACAAGTTTGTTGGTGACCTTGCTTCACCAAAAAACAGTTCGATCTCTGTCGAGTCTGTGAGAAAAAAGTCGAATCAGCCAAAAGCTTCTGGTTTAGATGACCGCGCTTCACAACCACCCCCTATTGCCATTAATTTAAGCCCAGATGCATCAAATTAGCCACTCAGGTGGACTAAGGATAACAACCTTGCTTCTGCGCATATGAAACTGCCACCTCTCTGCATAGTTGGACAATAGCTGAACTAATGTTGTGACTTTCTCATTTTTTAACGACATATAAACATAACCAACTTATCTGAAATATGCTGTAAAAGATGGATATCCCTTCTAGATAGGTTTGCTTTTACCCTACATCTTCTGTCTGATTTTCCAAGAATGATGAGGGTGAATCTCAGACTCTCAGTTCACCTTTGCATTGAATCCCGACAAATTAGAATTGTTTATATAAACATTTTTTCTTGTGGTCAGTCTTTTTAAAGGCCTCACTCAGACACAATGAATACAGAAAAATTCGCCTACAGACCCTCTTTCAAAAGTATGCTTATTGTACCGTTTTTGCAAACCCGGCGGTGGAAGAGAATAAAATAAAAGCTTTGGTAATTTTTCTTGACGAACTATTGAGTCTTGAAGTCAGCAACAACGTGTTCAAGGGTCATACTTTGGTGCCATAGATGAAACAAAAACCCCCTATTGTGAATTCGTGATCATTTTGTCATACATATGTTTTTATCGTCCATTGGAATCTCTGACCTTACAACTGCTCATAATCAATTTCAATGTTGAAGTTATTTTAAATAATACCATCATTACACTACTATCTTATCTAATCAAGAAATGTAATGCACCCTATAGCACTATGTTCAAAGGCGCTCCCGTGGAAACGGCTTTGCTCGCTGTGGGCTGATAGAGGACTGGACACTCTAGGACGGCATCTGTACTTTAAATGAGTTGCCGCTTTAAGACCTCAAACCCTGGCTCACCCGATTACACTTTACAGTGAAACATGCCAATCATTATGCCGCAGGCGCAAAGGTGTTAAACAAAAAACCATAAGGTTACGAATAGTCAGTGTAAAAAAAATTGACCACAAACAATAGAAACAACTGATGAAACCTCAAAATTTTAGAATATGCATAAGTCTGAGTTAATTTGAGTAAATACTGAGGAGTACAAAATAGTTTACCTTCTTATCAAATAACTATTGAGAACTGTTTCATGTTTCAAAAAATGTTACAATGAAAATAACAGTGAAACAAAAGAACAATGAGAAATTAAACAAAACAGCAATGTCATGAAAAATTGAAATGTAGATTTGGAGCAAAATTAACTAAGGAATCATTTTAATAAATCTTTGAAATTTATAATAGCTCATATTCCCACCAGATAACTACTCAAAAATGTTTCATGTTACAAGAAACCCTACAAAGAATGGCGAAAAATAAATCAAGGAACAAAGTGAAATTTACCAAAATTTTAGTCATAAACAACTCAAAGAGGAAAGTAGAAGTAAAATTTGCCATAGAGTCAAATCAATTTACTTCAAAATATTTGAATTAACCGTAGCTTATAATCACATGAAAAACTATTGAAAAATATTTGATGTTTCTAGAAATGCCACAAAATTTGCCAACATCAAAATTCAAAAACAAAGTCAAAACAACTAAAACTGCTGTTACAAGAAGTCTAGGTCGACAGTTAAGAGCATCATTGAATGCAGTCAAAATATGAACATTTATGAGATTCAAAATATACTAATTGCTTATAAGCACATCCAATGACAACTGAAGAATGTTCTATTCTTGTGAGATGAGCCTGATGTAGAAATCGAAGAACATTTCTTTTTTTCAACTTTTTTGTCAACCAAACAGCATAGTCACAGAAAAGCCCTTGGTAGACGATTTCAGCTTGCTGTTGCTAATTTCAAACGAAAAATAAATGATTCTTCGTAACCAAAAAAAATATAACCTCCGAAAAAATAAAATATTCTATAACCAATTTCTATTATTTATAACTAATATTCAAAACTTAAAATTTCAACTTGTTATTAAAAACAGCTTAAATAGAGTAATTTAAAAGTGCAGAAAAAACGGCCATATCGCAATCAAAGCTCCAAAAGCCAAAAAAAATACTATCGCCTCTACCTGTCTCATCACCAACCCTAAACCACAAGCGTCACCGCACCAAAATCATTACTGCTGCATTAAAATCACATCACAGCAACCACCACCATATCTCAACCTCTCACTTTACAACAACAAACATCATAATACCACAACAATCACATCACACAAAAATCACTATCATCACAACGGCAACAACCATCAAAACAACCACCACCATCACACCAACAATCACTACCACCACCACCACAGCAACCATTACACCACGCCAACTACTACCACAACCATCACCATAACAACCACCATCAGCATACCAAGCCACCAAAAAAGACCCTTTTTTCTTTGTGTTCGAGACTAACTATGACCACTGGAGCCACCCACCCTTCTATGACGACCGCAGAACTGCCGCACTCCACTGCCTTCGTGACCTCTCTCCCCAGGTTCATTTTTGTAATTTTATTTTTTCAATATCTATACCGCTTCTTTTGGCATTTTTCAAATGTATTCCTCCATGATTTTCACTATCACTATCACCACCATTCGCCATCACCACCACCACAGGGTGTCAACTTTGCAGGCCTCTTCAATCTCCTCTCTACCCAGCCCATGCTGAACAAGGTGACAGTCATGTGGTGTGGGTATAGGGCGTCATGTGTTGTGTGTATGATGTCATGTGGTGTTTTAGATTTCACGAGATGTGCATGAGCTCATGTGATGTGTATGACATCATGGGGTGAATGTGACGTCATACGGTATATATGGTTCAGAAACACTTGGGAAGTTGTATTATAGAAGTCAGAATTGTTGTTACTGCGGCCATAAAATACACTGACGTTCGAACAAGTCCACTATTAGATGTGCAAAGAGTAAACATCAAAAATACAATATCCAATAATGATAACTAATTATGATAATATATCTAATTTATGATTTTCCCATGTGGAAATATGTGAGGAATAGTGATTATTGATCAAGAGAACCTTGATTCTTTTCCAATTGCGATGCTACAAGTGACTGCACACCGTTCACAGTTGACTGTTTACAGCAGCCTCATGCACGTGTCATCAGACAGCCTGGAGACTTACTTGCAGGACTGCCCTGACCCCTGTGCTCCGTGGTGATCCCTCTTGCTCCTCGTCTGCATCGTCGTCTTTGTCCATCAACTACATGCGTATATATATATATATATATATAAATATATATATATATATATATATATATATATACATATATATATATATATATATATATATATATATATATATATATATATATATATATATATATATATATATATATATATATATATATATATATATATATATATATATATATATAACCGTTGGCTTCTTTTTATTTTTCTCCTAATCTTTCCGTTGATTTGTCTTTTTTTTCATTGACCACTCTGTTAATTTTTCTATCTAACTAAATCTATCTCTTCATCTATTTTTATATTTAATTATTTATCTTTCTATCTATATATTCATCTATATATTTTTTTAATTAATTTCTATATGTCTTTAAGTTCAATCATTCCATTCACATACCACCGATATCATAATTTATTTTCACGATACGCCACCATTCCAACCACTACTTGCCTTTTAATTAAAATATTCACTAGAATTTGCAGCACTTTTTCAAAAGAATGCGAGGCATTTGTCATCAATTCGAGTCGACATGCCTGCTTTTTAATAAACTTTTTACTTTTCATTACGAGAGGCACATAAAATGGCCATAAAGATGCATTATGCCAATGTCATTTTTGTTGCTTGGTAGCGACTTGTATTTTGAAAAAGTAGCTCTGACAACGTCAATTCAATTTTTCTTTTGCCGAAATAACATTCTTTTCTGTCGTTTCTATGCACTGAATTGCCATTCCATGTAATACTACAGCGCTGTTATAGTTGGGTGAGTTTATTTAAATAAATGAATAATCAGTTCAATTGCATTTTATCTTTTTTGCTCAAAAATGTTAAATTATTAAAAAATCTATGAAAAAATAATATTTACTATAAAAATTTTCAAGTACGGTAACTTGTATTTGAGAATTATCAAAGTAGTGAAGGCTTAGACCACCATAGAGGCGATGGGAACTCCTAAAACAAGTTAATGTTTTAAAAATCTTCTGGCTAGAGTTGCTGGTCGGATGAACTTTTGTATATTTGCATCTATAAAAGCATTTGACTAATTTTAATCTAATCAAGGTATTTGTATCGCACCCTTTAGCACTATGTTCAAAAGCGCTAAATCACCACATAACTGCCATAAGGCCACCACAAGATACACTTCTTACCACGGTTTCATTTCTAAGTTTGAAAAACACCGATTGGTTAGGATGGTTCAAATGTGCATTCTTTTTCGCATCACTTTTTAGAAACAGCTACTAGCTTATGTGTAAAAATATAATTTTGTGAATTGAAGCAATGACTGTGCAATGATGGGCTTTTTGAGAAGTTTTTACCTTGCTTGATGTGGTCAGAAAATAGAGAAATAACAACCGAAATTGAATAAGAAGAAAAAAACGTAAATAGTTTGAAACTATTTTCAACAATCCTTCAGGAATGTGTTATTTTTGCAAAAAGTCTAAAAAATTATTATAAAATTAATAATAATAAAATCTTTCAAAGAAATATAATTGGAAATAAAACCCAAAAATCAAGACTGTTTCAAGACATCATTGAAGATAACATTATTTTATTAAAATACTTCCTTGAATCAAATGCAGATAGACGCTGTAAATGTTAAAAATCGAAAAAAAGAGTTAAATCACCGTGAAAACCGATAAATTTGTCTTTCTTGCCACTGCGTATAAACTCACCTAATCTAATCAAGAAACTTGTTATGTACTCTAGCATTATTTTCAAAGGCACTCCCATGAAAACGGTTTTGGTTTACAAGATAAGGTACTCTAGGACGGCTTCTATGTTTTAGTTGAGCTATCGTTTCTAGATCTCAAACCCGGGCTCCCCAAGTCACACTTCACAGCGAAATAGGCCAATCATTATTCCACAAGTTTGATAATATAATAATAGTAATGAAAAAAATAAAAATAAAAGTAGAAATTTTCCGGCAAGCAATGATGGATCAAGCCAGCCACTGCAGATGGATTGAGGATAACAACGTTGCTTCAGCGCATGTGCAACCGCCACTCCTCTTCATGGTTTACAACAGCTGGACGAGTGTTGGGACCTTTCCAAGGTGTCTAGCATGGTGTCGTCTTCGTATGAGATATACACCCAACCAAGCCATTCGACCTGCACCGCGAAGGACCAAAACTGGAGCTATTCATTTCATGCTACATTTTTTATCTATGTTTTCTCAAACGTGAATGATGGCGTGGTGACTTCCGGGCTCTCAGTTCAAGTATGCACTACATTCAGTCAATGTTAAATCAATCTACCATATGTTCTGCCTGCATTCACTTTTTCCACAGAAGATGCATCAGTTTCACTCAAACACAAAGAGTACGAAAAGCTTTGTCTTCAGACCCGTACTGAAAACCTAGTCGCCAAACCATTTTTGCAGACCCAGTGATGAAAGTAAATAACATGAAACGTTTATTGTTCTTCAAGGACGAACTATTGCAATTTTCACAGTCAGGAAAAAAACGAATATTATTATAACATCATTAACCCCGTAGAGTATCGAAACCACTCAAAACGTATAATCATTATTATAACTGTAATGAAAATGTAAAAATAAATAAAAAAATACAGTTTTTTTGTGAAAAAGAAATACACTATGTTATTTTTATTATGAGAAAAAAGATTTATTGAACAGGAAGGTCTTTAGAGATCAACAAAATGATTCGTTTGAAATTTAAGATTTCAAACTGATAGGCAGGTTGCTCCACAATTTAGGTCTGCTTATGCTGAACCTTCTTAATCTTAATGATTCAAACTTGTGCTTGTTGGAAACAACATCATTTGATTTAGTCGATCTTAGGCTTTGTTTTTCAGGCAGACTAGCAACTGGAACTAGGTCACGTGTCAGATACGCAGAATCTTCATTGGGCAAACACTTGTACACTTGCACAACCATTTTAAATTCAACTTTTTTTATTCAATTTTTAACCAGTTAAATTTTTTTTAGTACAGGAGTAATGTGATCATATTTTCTTAATCCTGTACTGAGCATGGTTGTTGATTTAATTCAATATTGAATACTCTGCATTGCTACATTAGATAAGCTGACTAAAGCCATGTTGCCATAGTCAATAAAAATTAACACTGAAACTGATGCGAGTGTCTTCAAGGAATCCATTGTCAAACATCCTTTGATGGATCTTATTTGACGCAAAAAGGTAAAATACACCTGTATGGTTTTTGATATCGGCGTTGACAACGGGATGTCTCTATCTATATTGATTTTCAAGTTTCTTACAGATTTTGATGGATGCTTTATGATACACGGACAGAATAGCTCGGAATATTTTTCAGCTTCCGACAGGAAAAGAATCAAATCATTTCAGTTTTTCCACTGTTGAGCTTGAGGCAGTTGGCTCCCATCCAAATTGCAATTTCATCTACACACTCAGACACTCTCATGTGCAATTTTTCTGGGCTATAAATTTTGCAGTGTCCATATGTTTGAGCCTTATCAGCACGTTGATGCAATCCTAGCTTGTATTTCACGGCTATTCTTTCAAGGTTCTCAATTTATAAGAAAAACAACAATGATCTGAAAACAAATCCTTGTGAGACACTCACTGAAGAGTCAACAAAACCAAATTTTGTCTCACTGCAGCGTACATTTAAGGATCTCTTACTTAAGTAGTTCATGAACCATTCTAGTTTAAAACCATCAAAACCATATAGGCTTATCAGCCATTTTATGAATATACTGTAATCAAAAAAATCAAAAGCAGCTGACAATTTTATCAGTATGAAGAGAGAAAGCTTACCATCATCGGCTGTACCAAGGATATCGAAATACACCTTTTTGACAGCCGTTTCAGTAGAATGATAACAAAGGTGAGCCGATTGATTGGTGGAGAAAAGATTCGAAGTATTTAAATTACTCTGTTGAGAAAAGGTCTCTTTAAAAGTTTAAACAAAATAGGCAACTTAAAGATGGGTCTGTATGATGAAGCAACGTTGCAATCAAGACTAGGTTTATTCAACAGTACTGTAATCTGGGCCGATTTCCAAGACTTTGGGACAATTCCCTCAGAAAAGGACTGATTGAACACACTTTCTACAAAAAGCGAAATCATTCTTGAGATCTTTTTCAAAGCCAAGTAGGTATAAGATCAGACTCACACTTTTTGTTGAGAAACCTCTTTATAGCCCTGAGCAGCTCATCTTCATCCACATCCTGGAGCCTACTGAGACTACTTTTTTGTGCATAACTGAATAAAAGGATTTTTCTTGGGCTTGGATTGAGTTTTTTGCTGACTCAACTTTCTTTAAAAGAAAAATTTGGAAGTCAACAGGCTAAATTTCATCAACAGAAAATCTTTTTCTTTGACCAAAGGCACTATTAATGTGGTTCCAAATGTTAGCCGTTTTGTTTTTTGGATCACTAAGTTTATTTTTACAAAAATCCCTAAGCTTTTGTTTACACCGTTTTTTGTAGAGTGTTTTTTATCTGGCCATGAAGCCAAATCATTCTCACCTTTGGCTCTTCTATAAATCCTTTCTAGACTCTTTCTGAGACATTTTGAAATACGACACTCTCGATCAAACCATGGATCAAAAGGTCTTTTATGTACTCTAACAATTTTAAAGAGAATCATTTTTTCAAGGATCCCTGACAGTAAAAATTAGAAGCTGAGTCCACATCAAGACTTGGGGCAGCTGGAAGCGGAGATAGCTTTACTTCTGAAATAAATTTTTCAGTGTTCAAGTTATCCCAACGTCAAAGTTGAAGCTGTCGGTAGATGGGAGGGGGCTTGAGCATCTCGCAATTGCACAAAAGCAGCTTGTTATCATAAATACCACTATCAATATAGTCAACGTTGACATTTTTTCTGGATGCTTACACATCAAGCATTCTTCTTTGGTTATGGGTGGGTTGGTTTGTGGATGAGTCAAAACCATGGGGCCTCAAGATGTTCAAAAATGTTTGTGCCTCTGTGTTGTCGAGCTGCTCCAAGTGAATTTTGAAATCACCCAAAATCAAAAAGGCGTATTCGAGAACCACCCCCAAGCGCCAGAGTTGACAGAAAAACATTAACACTACCATCAACAACAACGCCACCACCAACAAAAACACCACCATCACCAAAAATACCACCAGCATCAACAGCACCACCACCACCAACAAAAATCACACCAATACCAACAGCTACACCACCACTCGACATCAAACTTGTCAGGATCGTCACTCTAATGAAACTTCAATGAATTTAATGCACCATTAAATTGCGGGGATAACTCACAGTAATGTCCCTCGTTATTCTCTCAAGCACCCCAGACGCTTTCGCAGCGTCTTGCAGAGATCAATTAAATTGTTTATTTTTTTATATTATTCTTTTTTTCAAATATTATTCATATTATTTTTTTTTGTGTTGTTTTTTTTATTTTATTTTTTTTCTTTTCTTCTTCTTCTCTCCATTTTTTTTTCTTTTTTTTTCTTCTTTTGTCCTTTTTTCTTATTTAAATGTGTATTAAGAAACAAATTTCAGCTATTTTCTCATAGTTAGAATTCCTATTCACCAGACTTCCACAAAAGTATATCAGTGAAAATAATCTTGAATGATTAGCAAATTAACTCAAGTGGCGCTATGAAGGTTCATTGAACCAGGCTGGGGGAGGTTGAAATAAAAGTCTAAAGTTGTTCCAATTAAGGATGAAAGCACGCTTGCCTTCAGTTGAGTAGTCTTCTTGGTGTACGCCGGAGTGAGCTACTTTACCGAGTTTTGCCGAAAGCAGTTATATTATTTTTTGTTTCTACACAAAGCTTTCACTACATATGCCTTTTAGTGGGCATGTATGAAAGTGTGAGTAAGGCACTCAGACCGCCTTAATCCAGTCAACATTCTTAATGTCACTTGTACTGGTGTGTCTGGGTCTTGTCTATTTGGGTCACACCTTGGCACATAAAATGACATTGATGCTTTTCAAATAATTTTATTTATTTATTTATTTTTTTATAGTCTTTATTGAATCAAATCCAGACAAACGCTGAAAATGGAAAAGAACATGGTGAACAATCAAAATAAATTAAAAAAATCAACAATAACTGATTGTAAAAGAACTTTAACATTTTAGCAGCCTCAAAATTATTAAAAAAACTGCATAAACAACTTGCTAGTTTATGAAGCAAAAAATATGAAGGAGACTTTAGTATAGTATACAAAATCAAAAATGCCTCTAACAAGAAAAGTAGTTAATGATGAAGACTTATAAGTACGAACCAAAAGTTTTGTTAATTTTACATGCGTTTGTAATGAATATAAAATAGAAAGAAAAACAAAGATGATTAACAGAGCATTGTTTCTTGCGCTTTTCAACCTAGAATTATTTTTATATCAACTTATTTTATCTCTCAAATGACAGTCGCTGTTTTATTATTTTGTTTCGTGCCGACGGATCGTGAGCGAAAAGCACTAGAAAAAGAAATGCCTCGTTTTAAAATTTTAAAATTAAAGTCTTCTAATTATTTTTTTCGTTTAAAGGTTTTCTTGTTTTTTTTTTTAAATTTCAGAAATTTCACTAAATAAGCTTTCTTAGACATAAAACATCCCAATTCATAGTTATTTCGTGTTTAAGAAAAAGAAAATTTCAAACAACTTTTTTCATTTTGCAGTTAATCCATTGTGATTGAGAACGGTAATGGCTTTTGATCAATTTATGATTCAATTTATTTAATTGATTTAATGATTCAATTCGATTTAATTTATAATTTATGAAACTTTCTATGGTTTAAAAACATGTTCTCATTTATTGAAACAAATCCAATCAAGACTGTAAATGTAAAAAAGTAAAAAAAACTTCTATGTTCAAAACAAAATAATATAAAATTAAATAAAACTGAAACAAAGTGGATTTGCCAACAAAGCTATGGGGTGACTTTTTGAAATAATGACAGTTACTGTAGAATACAAGTACTTAAATTTGAAACAAGTCATAACATATAAAAACAAAGATCAGCTGGGATGAATGTTCCATGCTAGTGAAGCTATTCTAGTGGTGCCATCACAGTTTTCGTCGTTTCTTATTTAACCACAAAATTCACAAAACAGTTTGTGGATTGAAACCATTCCACAACTTTTTTTTGCTATTTTCTGCCAATTTACAAACTCAAAGAATTCCAAAAATCTATCAAATGCCATTTTTTTTATTGTTTCAACGACGACATTCATCATCCTCCTAAACACATATCAAGATTACTTCTTTTTACACACCCACTCTAATTTTTACAGCAGACTAATTATTATGCAATCCACAGTTTTCGAACCCCTAAAATGAAATTTCATCAGTTTATTGGTAATAATAATTAATTAAAATATGAGTCAAGTTTTTACAAGAAACCAATTCATGAACAACAAGGCGAGGATTGCGGGTAACTTATGACAATTGTTTGTCGGAAGATAATAGAACTGAATCACTATTTGAGTGAATGGAACAAGTGAGTTAAGTAACGTGAAATTTTTATGTATGCGTTGCCAACGTGGTGCAGTTATTGCCGCTGAGTTTAATTCCTCAAATTAAACTATTTTAATCAATTTTTTTCAATTTTTTTTATTGATTTATTGATTTAAATTGATATTTCATTGTGTTTAATATTTTCTCAACTTTTTCTCGCGATTTGTTCATTTGGTAGGTTCAATGCCGACTTTTATGACTGATAACATTCTGTTCTCGTATACTTCAACGTTTTTTATAGTTATTTTAGACTATTCGCCGTATTTCTGTAACATTTCTAGCGTATGTCTGGACATGATCTAATAAAGACTGTAAAAAAATGTCAAAAGTTGTTATTGGCTAACGTTGCACATTTTAGGTGAAAAAATGTCTCAAAAAGATTTTAGCGATAATAAAAACTAATAAAAAAGTTGAATTAAAAAAAACTCATATTTTGAATTCAGAATAATAAATAATCAACCGATTTAATTTGAATTTAAATAAATAAAAATGAAGCTGTCCAGAACGTTTGAACGCAACCATGGTAACAAGTCAACATGTCCCAACTTCTTCGAAAAGATCTGGTGGTTTCTGTAAAACTTGGGGTGAAAAATTGAAACGATTGAAATTTTCAGTGACGTTATCAAGTGACTTTTCAAATGTTTCAAAGGAAAATTAGTTCATCGGAACTTCAAAATAATTTTACCTCATCTAATTTAATCAGAACATCTATAAAGCGTTCTTCAGCACTATGTTCAAAGGTGCTCCCATAGAAACCGTTTTACTCGCTGTAGGCTATTAGAAGACTGGACACTTAATGACGGCATCTGTACTTTAATCGAGTTGCCGCTTTTAGAACTCAAACCTGGGCTCAC
>OX387248.1:4003857-4016357 GCA_947562095.1 Branchellion lobata
TGAAGATGTTCAAAGAAGTGTAAGCTTTTTTGAAGTAACCGAAAGACTGCTTTAAAGAAGAATACATGAAAAGAATAAGAAATGACGACCTCATCGTGGAAGAAAACAAGAGAGGAATAGCGAAGGATTTTCCAACAAATAAAATTGAGAAAAAGATAAAAATTTGCATAGCAAAACTTATAAAATCAATTAATCATTAATGGAAAAAAAGAAAGAAAATGGCGGGTTTGAAATGAATTCTTGTTAGAGAGTAAATGGATATTGTTTGAAAAAATTTTGAAAAGAAAAATGATGAAGAGAGATGGCTGCCCGTAAAAGGCATGGAGACAAATCGCTTGGTCGATGGATGGGTGTTCCTGAAGCGGGTAACAAATAGAAACAAATAAATAATTGATACAATGGAACACAATTTTATATTGAAAATTTACATCACAATGACGATTCATATTCAAGGCGCGCCTATCCAAGTGATCTCCGAAAGCCCACACGCACACCAGAAAAACCGCACACAAGCAAACCCACACATACACACACATACACACACATACACACAAACAAACACACACACACACACACACACACACACACACACACACACACACACACACACACACACACACACACACACACACACACACACACACACACACACACACACACACACACACGCACACACACACACACACACACACACACACACAAACACATATATGTATGCAAAATCTGTACAAAATCAGTCTAATAAACAGTCTATGTGGTTCAAAAGATGATGAAAATGTCATGTGAGAATCGTTAAAAGACTGTGGACATAAAACAACCATTTAAAAATAAAATATAGTTTTATATTAAATTGGACTTTTTCTAACGGCCACACTAAAGTTTCTATTACTGCCACTTTTCATTATATGCGGCAATGAAACAGAAGCCATTGACTTATTAAACTCATAAGATTTTGTTTATATTTTATGCCACCGACTGTATAAAAGGATTCGACTGTAGTAAGGTGAACCCAGCAATATAGCGACTCCAGATGACGGAGGTGGCGACGGAGCGATATGATGAAATTTTTATACTTTTTGTCGAAAATTCAGGCCTCAAAAGAGTTTATAGCAGCAGAGAAGACAACAATGCTACGAAAAGAAGCAATGACGCTGAATTTATGAACCCTCGTGAGGTGGCGCTAAAACACTCCTAGCAACGGCCCACAACATCTCCGAGTCGTATACATCTCAGTCGAAATCTATCGACATTTTATGAACTTTTTTCACATCACCCGCCTATATACATTGATTTTTGTCAAACCTTTTGTGAAGCTTTTCGTGGTCTTCTTATTTTAATTTTTTCAAATTTTATTTTAGATTTCTGTTTTTCAAAGGTCACTTGGCAAGAGGGCATTTTGAAATGAGATCACTCGAAAAGCTGACGTGTTGACCACTGGAGCGGCAGAAAATTCCTTGGAAAAGCACATGCGCACTTCTGAATTAAATCTTCAAGGAATTCTTCCATTTCAAAGCACTTGCGCATGCACTAGCAACAAGCTCGTGAGAGGCAGCTTCTTGGCCAATTACAAGAGAAGACCACCTGAATAATGCATGCCATCAACTCAACCAACCACTTTGTCGCACTTTTCGAAAAGTTCATTCTTGAAAAAAAAATTATAAAGAAATTAATGAGCAAAGTTTTTGCCATTTTTTTCGATTTTTATTTGTTCAAATTTGAGTTAATCTGAAACAGAACATTCAAAAACACCAGGCAATATGGCTTTGAGTGCAAGAAGGTAATAAATTCGATAACTAATTGGATGCCGTGTCCGGATGTACTGTCAAAATAGTGGGAGAGTTATGGAAAATGGTATAAAGATGCTTAATAGGCTGGAAAAATAAGTTATAACTATGAGTACGAGAATGGTGAAAAGATGGTGGAAAATGAATGAATGAATGAATGAATGAATGTACAAGTTGTTGTAGCGCACAATTCGCAAACTAGATTGCAACAGAGAAGCTCAAGCTCAACCAAGGATTATATTTAAAAAATGTCTTGGTAAAGGTGAATTGTAAGCAGTTTACAAAGGTTGACGAGTGGAAGTTGTGTGGAAGAGAGTTCTTTTGGTTAGAGGCGATATGGGAAGAAAAGCGATGAGCGAAGAGGTTTGAAGAAACAAACTGATGCAGCAGGGCCTGGATTGAAAGGATCCAAGTGATTGTAAAAAAGAGAGAAGATCATGTAAGTAAGCGTGTTGATCAGTGGAAAAAATATTTGCTACGAGCCACATCGATTTGAGTTTAGACCTTAGGTAAACAGGTAACCAGTGCAAACGATCAAGGCAGGCGTGAAAAGAACTGAAGTAGTCGGCTTGAAAAATTATTTTATCGGCATGATTTTAAAGAAATTTCAACTTAAAAATAACTTAGGTTGGAAAACCACAAAGAAGGGAGTTGCAAAAGTCCAATCTTGAAATCACTAATGAAACTGTGAGAGTAACAGCAGTAGATTGGAAAGAAATTCACAAACCTGTTTTATGTCTTGTACGTGGAAAATCGATGTTTGAATGGTGCGCAAAACAAAGTGAATAAAATTAAAATTAGAATCAGGAGTTACACCAAGAAGTGTGATTTTTGAAAAAATCGTGAGATTAGTTCCATCTAGGGTAATAACACTAGGAAAGTTAGACTTGAACAGCATAGCAGGACTGCCAACGAGCATATAGATACTTTTGCTGGAATTTAGTTTCAAATGACTTTGGAAAAACCAATTGATTAGAATAAAGAAACAGTCAGATTTTATGTCAAGACTAGGATAGGGGTTATCATAAAAAACTACAATGAAGAAACTTAAATAGTCAGCGAAGTGATAAAAGGACTAGTCATGTTGCAAAAAGATTTTACTAATGAGAGATTTGTAAAGAGAAAAAACTAGTAGACTAAAAACAGGCTCTTGGGGAAATTCAGCGTTTAAGAAGGTGGTAGCAGAAGAAATTTTCCCATTTTGAAAAACTTTTTGCATTCAGATAGGTAGGAGCTGCACCAGGAGAGCGAGATCAGAGGTAAAGAAGTAGTTTATTAGCCAATCAATGAGAAGATCAAAGTCAATATTATCGGAAACAACAGATCTAAAGTAACCAAGGCTGCAGCATGAACAGTGGCACAGATTTTACGGAAACCGTCTATGACATGTAAGAGCGCTGTCTCAGTTGAGTGGTGTTTACGAAGAACAGCTTGGTAAAGATTAGAATTGGGAGACGAAAAATTATGTAACATAGTTTTGGAGAGCCCAACTTTTATATGACATTGAAAAGAGGGATAAGGTTATAAATGGGGCGATAGTTGGAAAATTGAGAGGTCAAAATTGTTCTTTTTTAATAGAGAGAAATCTTTTACTGTTTTATGAAAAGAAGGAAAGGTAGCCTGTGAGAACGAGAGGGTTGTCAGCTTGCAAATAATTGGGGCGAAAAAAAAGAAAATAGTTTCATTAAAAAAGTAGGAATTGAGTCGAAGAGGGAAGATTTTGTTGGGAGAGAATGGATAAGCTTATTGACTTCATCTAGAGTCTTGATTAGCACCGTGTCAACGGCTGTCTTTGCTACGGACTTTTTTTAACTTTCAATTTGGACGAAAACTGTATGTTACAGTTTTTTTTCACAATTCATCATTTCTAGATTCAAATACTTTTGGGACATTTATATTTTATTAAAAGTTTCAATGAATTATTTCCCGACATTCTCCAGAAGCTTTATTCTGTTTCCTTTCGCCCACATCGCCATTGTTAGACGTAGACTTTTTCATAGCTAAACATAATAATTTCTAATCGTAACTTTGCTTTTTTTCAAAATAATAATTCTCACAAAATTCCTTAAAATAAATTAACAAAACCGTTTTTTATCCGACTTTCAAAATCTAATAAGACATTAAACCTTACTTTATTAAACACCTGATCACTTAACAATAAATCTTTACGCATTTTTAATCTTCTGACCTTTTTCTCTATAGAATTTTTAGGCTTAACTGAGACATGGCATGAAGATGCCACTTCACCCTCATTCTTTCTGCTTCTCCTTCATCCTAACCTTTTATTGAATTAGCTAAATCTCTTAAAAACCTTAATAATTTTCTTGCTCAGTCTTCCTTTGATCCTCTTTCTTTCTCTGATCCCAATCTTTCTCTAACAGCCTTTAATGATTTTTTGAACGTTTTGATGCTGTTTTCATCTTCAAAAATTCCTCTTTTCGTTTTTCTTCTTTTAAGGCTTTATGGTTTGATAGCCAATGCTCTTCTGCCAAAAAAAAAGTTCAGAAGCTTAAACGAATCTACCGAGAAGATCGTTCTACAGCCTCATGGGAAAAATAGCAGAAAAAGTTATGATCCTATAGATCTACTCCAAACTTTCTTTGTTTGTCATTGACTCCATGAACTTTGCCTCATTCTCCAAGGCTAAATGTGGCTCTCTTCCTAGATTATTGTATAAAAACCTTTCACCTTTCTCTTTTTCTACAGCTTTTCCAAGACTAACAAGGTTTTTTCATCAGAAATAATAAACCCACTTTTCCTTATTTCACTAAAACCTGTGATGCTTCTCTCAATAAGTTTTCCCCAATAACCCTTTCTGAATTAACTGATAAATTCAATTTTATTTCTTCTTCTACATATGCTACTGATCTCATACCAACCCATATTTTCAAAGAGCATTCTCCTTTTTCCTATCCAATAATATTTGAATGTTAATTTCATCTTAACAAAAGCAATTTTCCTTTACCCTGAGAAAATCTATCATTATACCATTAATTGAAAAGTATTTTCAGGTCATTTTTCACCAATAAACTCTAGGCCTCTATCTAATCTCTCTTTTATTTCAAATTTTCTGGAAAAGGTTGTCTCTGAGTGGCCTCGAAACTCTACGGGGTTAATGCCACTAGAATAATATTCGTGTTTGTATTGTATTGTATTTCCACTTTATTCCTTTTTTTACTGCTAACAATCGGCTCCCTTTAACTCAATCTGAGATTCGTTGTTTCCACAGTACTGAGACATCACATGAAAATATACAATGATTTTTTGCTTTTTTGTAACAAGGGTAATACTCCCTCCGTTTTTGCCTGGATTTTTCTTCTGCTTCCTACATTTTTGACCACTTCTTACTAATTCAGCAACTTGAAACCTCTTTAGGAATTTCTGGTTTTTATCCAAAATAGATTCTCCCTTATCTTTTCAACAGGAGTTCTTTAGTTACTATAAACAATTTCTATTCCACTCCTTCTTTTTTCCATTGGGTGATTTTCAGGGTTTTGTTTTCGGTCCTTTTCTTAAATTTTTTATACTTCTGAGCTCCCAAAAATTACTTCATCATTTTCTCATCAGTACGCGGCTTGTGAATTTAGTAACTTCTGTTTGTAGCTATAAAGAAGATTATCAGGAACTCCTTGGCCAATCCTCACCAAGTTTGACATCTTTTCCTCCAAGTTACACCTATTTCGTTTAGCCGTCAGATCAGAGCCAGACAGGTTGAGATGGTGATGCACGCAAGGTCTGAACGCGGTAGTGCGCCAGGAGGCGTAGGAATCAATCAGAGAACCCAAGGATTTGTCCATGAGGTTGAAAAATGTATTGACTGTGACATCGTCAGAGAAATGGATGAGTGAGTCAGGAATATTCGTAAGGTAAAGCCTAAAACGTCATAGTTAAGGTTTTTGTAGTTACAAAAGGTGGTATAGTGGAGAAGGAGGGGGACGAAGTTGAGATTCCAAAAAAGAAATTGGTCAGAATCGAAAAATTCCTTGCCTAGGCTACCATCCACATAAAAATCAGACTTTGATGTAACTATGAGGTCCAAAATTTTGCCCAATACGTGAGTGGAAACGTTAACGTGCTGCAATAAATCCAGTTCATTCAAAAGAACATCAAACGAACTGCCTTGATGACGCTAGTTAGGAAGGTTAAAGTCACCAGCCACAAAAAAAGATGAAGATAAAGAAGAAATAAAGTAAAAGTGAAAAGTGAGTTTGTAAAAGAATTTGGTAGAGTTTGGGAAGCGGTACATAGAAGAAAGAGTAAAGGAATTGGAAGGAAAATTCTGGAAGGTTGCAGAAAAATGACAGAAAAATGGCGGCAAAATGGCGGCAAGATGGCGGCAAGATGGCGGCAAAATGGCAAAAAAATTGCAAAAAAATGGCAAAAAAATGGCAGAAAAATGGCAAAAAAATGGCAGAAAAATAGCAACAAAATGACAAAAAGATGGTGAGAAAATGGTGAGGAGATGTTGGGAGGATGGTGGGAAAATGTGTGGTGAGGTGTGGTAAAGTTGCGGAAAGTGATCTGAAGAAGGATGGGAGGGTGGTGTGAGAAAATGAGAAAATGGATGAGAGATTTTGAAAAGGTGCGGATAGATGAGTGGAAGGATGGATGAAAGAAAAAAAAATGAAGTGAGCGGATTTTCGAAGAAATGTTCATAAACTTTTGGGAAGATGGTTAAAAAAATACTTGTGGGAAGGTTGTGAAAAGATGTTTGGGTGTGAGTACGAGAAGAAGGGAACAACGAAAATGGGTGGGGGTATGATGGAATATCATATGAAGCTGGACGAGAGATTATCGATAAGATAGAGATGAGTGGAAAGATGGTAAGAGGGTGTATGGAAAATAAGGATATATAGTGAAAAAAGTTGTGAGAAAAGTTGGAAGGTGGTTATGAAAAAATAAAAAAATGAAGGAAAGGAAGGTGGAAAGTGAGAAAAGGATAATAAACAGAGCTATGAAGTTTATGGAGGGATAATAGAAAAAATCTAAAAAGGAATGAAAGAAGAGTATGTCTATGAAAATATGAGTGGGGGTATTAAGAGTTTGGCGGGTGCCTGAGAAATGTATGTAGAAAGGCAGATAAAGCTTCCAGAGATGTTAAGATGTGGGTAGAGTTTAGTTTATTCAAAACAACTGGAGTTAGGATAAAAAAAGTATAGGCGAGAGTGGAAGGATAGCAAAAAGAATGGTGAAAAAGGGTGAAAAAAAACAATGACAGGATGGTGTGAGGATGTGTAAGAAGGAGTAGGATGATGGTGGGAACCAGACAAAAGGTTGATGGGATGATGGTTAAAGAGGCATATAAATGAAAGAAAAATCAAAAGTAGTTGAAAAGTGTAAAACGTAGGTTTCAGGATGGTTGGTGAAGCGATACGAAAAGTATAAAGATGGGTTGGAACTAGAATGAAAATGGTTGAAGAAATGTTGATGAGATGCAAAGGTGGAAAAACGGTGAAAAAATCTAGAAGATGCTTGAAAAAATATTGAAAAAAAGTGGAAGCGTGCTGGTGAATGAATGGATGGGAGGTTGGAGAAACTATGTATAGAGATGTTTGAGGGGATAGTAGAAAGTAGTATTAAAATGGATAGAAATGATGACAAACTGGTTGGTTGATGTGGAACCAGAAAAGATAAGTTGAAAGTGCTGAAAGTATGATAAGAGTAGGAATCCTTATAAGGATCATTGGAAAGGCAGTAGAGAATTTAAGATGTGAAGAAAGCTGGCTGGAGAGTGTGAGAATGGGTGGGAAATAAAAATGGGAGTGCTGATGCTAGTGAAAAATAGAGGGTGAGAATTCTGATGATGGGGAAAATAGAGGGTGGGAGTCCTGATGATGGTGGGAAATGGAGGGTGGGAGTCCTGATGATGGTGGGAAATGGAGGGTGGGAGTCCTGATGATAGTGGGAAGATGGTTGAAAGAAATGCGGAAATGAGTGTGAAACTGTTGAAAGAGGTGTTTGAAAATAGATGGTAGGATGATGGGTAGATGTATAGAGATTAGTAGTTTGATAATGGGAAGGGTGTGGAAATGGGTGGAACAATGGTGGGAAAAAATTGATGGTGGGTTAGGGTTGAAAAAGAGTGTTGTGATATACAAAAATGGCTTTTGAAAAGTGTGAAAAACTAAAACAATGCTTGGTGCTTGGTAGGAATATAATGGAAAACTTTCGGTAGAAGGTTGGATAGAAGAAGACGATGGTGAAAGGATAGTGGTGAAAAGTATTATGACGGTTGACAAAATATTGGGAAGGTATGAGTAGATGGTGGTGAATAGTAGAGGAATGAGAATAGATTGTCTGAAAATCTTTTGAAAAAGTATACAAATGAGTTAGAAGATAATGGCAAGATTTAAAAAGATGGTGGTTTAATGGTGAAAATGTGGCAAATGGTTGGCGTAAAAAGCTGGTGGAAAACTGAGTGCGAAGAGGGTGGGAGGATGAGTGCAAAGATAGTGGGAGGATGAGTGTGAAGATGGTGGGAGGATGAATGCGAAGATAGTGGGAGGATGAGTGTGAAGATGGTGGGAGGATGAGTGTGAAGATGGTGGGAGGATGAGTGTGAAGATAGTGGGAGGATGAGTGTGAAGATGGTGGGAGGATGAGTGTGAAGATAGTGGGAGGATGAGTGTGAAGATGGTGGGAGGATGAGTGTGAAGATGGTGGGAGGATGAGTGTGAAGATGGTGGGAGGATGAGTGTGAAGATAGTGGGAGGATGAGTGTGAAGATAGTGGGAGGATGAGTGTGAAGATGGTGGGAGGATGAGTGTGAAGATGGTGGGAGGATGAGTGTGAAGATAGTGGGAGGATGAGTGTGAAGATGGTGGGAGGATGAGTGTGAAGATGGTGGGAGGATGAGTGTGAAGATGGTGGGAAGATGAGTGTGAAGCTAGTGGGTGGAAGAATAAGAAAAATTACACAATTTAGGCAGCAAAGAAGCAATAATAAAATGTAGTTGTTATTATTAGTAATAGGCCATAATAACACTTGAAAATGTTCCATACCATTGCATTACTGCAAGGAACTGAATGTTCTTCCACAGTTTGATTCTATTATGGAGTTTTCTACTTTTCCAATTTTCAATATAAGGTTCCAGCAGTTTTCAAGGAACGATTAGAGGCCATATAAATAAAGATCAACTTATTTTCTTTCAAACTCTTTTTTTTTAATTATTTGATAATCATAAACTTTCATTTTTGGACTAATCAACACAGGAAAATGATTTTCAAAGAGCTTATCATGACAACATTTTTTCACAAAAGAACAATCGATGGAGGAGCAAGTGACCTTCAAATTTGTGCTGTTTGATGAACCTCGTACGTCTTTCATGCTCCCATAAACTCCAGGCACAGTGACTTTGAAAAGATTTGCATGCTGAATCTCATGCATTAATATTGCCACCCAAAACGATGTGTTTCCATTCAAAAGCCTGAATTTATCATGTTATGTTGTTCTGGTATTTTCGCTAAATGCAAAAACCTTTGCAATATAGAGTTTGAGAAAATTCAGCTTATATAAGTTCGGAATGGCTTTGTTAATTTTGAGAGATTTTTTTGGTTGTTTTATTGATTTCCAGAACGTTATCTGCTAAATTAAGCATCATTTTTAACGCATGCCAAACATCAATCACGTGTCACACGCCCTTGTACTCGTTCCCATGCATCTCCAAAAAAAACTTCCTAAATACATTCAAAATTTTTTACAGCTAACGCTTTAAAAAAATAAACCTTCCACATTTATGTTCTAGCCTTCACTGAATAAAACTTTTGTATTTATGTTAGTGGCCCCAGTAAGTATAAATCTAATAAGTATGATTAACCTTTTACAAATCTTTTCAAAGGTTTCGAATCTTTAGAAAGAATCTAAGTTGAAGATCAGTTGTTTATTGGTTTGCTAATGGTGGAAATGTTGTGGATTAAGAGGAAGGATGAGAGGCAAGATACCTTGAGATGGATGTTTGGCTGGAGAGTTTGATGTTGGCTTGTTGGAGTGTGATGACCACCGTTTGCGCAATTCCTAGTGGTGTATGATTGATGAGTGAATGATGTTGCCCGGTAATTAATTGAACTTCCACAAAACGCCATTGTTTGTTTTTCTAATTAATTTCTAGATTAATTTAATTTTATATTGTTTAATGCTTTTTTTATTCTATTTCACCATCATTTTGAGCACTTTGATCCAATGCTATGTGAACAGCAAAAATATTTCTCAAATTAAAAAGTTGAAAATAATTTATGCATTCATTCAGGCCATTAATCTGAATTTCAAACATGTTTTCACAAAAATGGTCTACGTACCAACGGAACACGAGATGCAGCATATAGAGGTATGCATATCAAAAAATATGCGTATACAGTGAAAGGTATATTAAGAAGCCGCCGGTTTGTTTGATCGCTTTTCTAGCTTTCAAAAAGACGACGAAGTTTTCGTATTTTTGAAAGCCATAGAGTTGAAAAAGCCTTTCTTGCTGCAAACAATGTTTAACTAAAAATCTCCCAAATTTTACCTTATTTATTGAGAGTTTAATGTGAAATTGCTTTTGAAGCTAACCCTTCTCTGAAGAAATCAGTCTCACAAGGGTTGGCGTTCGATACTTTTGAAAATATTTGGTTGTAATTCATTTTTTAGACTTTTCATTATTCTAATTTTGCAGATTGTTTGAACCATTTTTAAAAACCAAGTTTTGTGTCAAAATTATTTTTTAACTGGATAATTTTTGATGTTTTTTTTAACGAGACATTCGCAAACATCTTCGATTTGTCTTCGTCATTCATTGTGAATGTAAATTTTTACAGCTAAGTTTTGACACTTTTCAGTATCTTTGTGAATTTTCCTCTTTTCAAAATTTTAAAAGCTTTTTTTTTGGATTTAGTAGATTTTTAATTTGAGCTTCGTGAATTTATTTGCTCAAATTTTGACTAAATTTTTGATTTATTTTTAGACTAAAAGTAAAAAAATTAAAAACCACTTTTAATAAAAAAATATTTTTTCTTTCTGTAGTCAGTAGTTTTGACACGAAGATTGAAAAAAATTGATCCGTGTTCAACACTCTCCCTTGTTTTAGAACGAACCCTAACTTGCCAGTCTGTTCTGCGGAAATTGAGTCGAGTTCTATTCTGTTTTTTAGTTACACACATCTTTTTTTTCGGTACAACAATTGAAAACACTGGCGGATGCTTTGAGACAATGGTTTTATGCTTTTTTAGATCCTTCACCACACAGTTTTAAAAAAATAGTCATAAAAAGGCGTTTACCAAAATCCTTTAAAAGTCATATAAAAATCTTGATTCGAAATCTTTGTGGCATTGAAGTTTAGAACAAAATTTTTTGGAGGGTGTGAGTGGAGCTGTATTGAATGCTTGCCAAGTCAACCTTCCGAAGGCAAACAACGCTGGAACTCTTACCTTAACGACTTGAAAACTGAAAAAGACCATGACTGAAAATGCAATCGAAAAAAATGTTCTTCTTTTTATTTTTTTAAACCAAAAATACATTTTACCAAATAATGTATGAGAAAACTCATTTGTATTTTTCATTATTCCAAAATCGATATTTTATTGTCTTTTTTTAAACTTTTTACTAACTAATTCTTTTGAATTTAAAACAATCGAAATAAGATTAAAAACTCATTAAAGAACAAGAGACATGAAGTATTACTTTGACACTTATCTTATCTAAGGAAATATTTCATGAAAAACTAATTCATCGGTACTTTCAAACAATTGAAAGTTTTCGTTAATATTGCACATTGCGTGTGAAATTTTTATCAAAATAATGATTAAAAAATTTTATAATAAAATATTGAAAGCACTTGCTGCGTTTTTTTCAAACTTTTTTTATGTCACTAAAATGCATGAGTAAAACTTGGCATAAAATTTACGACTTCCAAGTAGACAATTTTTGCACTTGGAAGGCAATGAAATGCCCTTTTTACATGAAAGTTTTTGTGCTGGGTGTCGGTAGTGATGTCAGTGGTTGGCAACAGAGGGGCCGCACGGAGGCCGTTTGAGGTTGTTACTGATCAAAAAGAATTAAAATAGAATGCATTTCACAAAACCCATGAGCTTTGCTACGAAATCTAAATATATAGTTGATAAAGAATTCAAAACATGAATGAAAAATAAGAATAAAGTTTTCAGCCATGAATTATTCAGCATGATGGACTATTGAGAGACTTTCGCCGTGTGGAAGGATGCAAAAACATCACTCAAACTTTCATTCAAAAACCTGCGAAATATCAGGCTACAGTAAGAAACAACAAAGTTCCTTGCAAGGTACAGCCAAGTAACATAAACTCAAGAAAACGATTCAGTGTTCACAAAAGGAAGTGATTAAAACAATGGTTTGGCGCTTATCGCACACAAAAGCATTCTGTTAACAGCTGTTTAGAAAAGGCCTTGCAACGATAGAGTAATTGAGGTAGAGGAGGTGAAACTAGGAGGAGTTTCATAAAAGAAAACCACAGTAGGGAAATGTGGCTTTAGCACGAGTATGCTTAAAGATCTTAAAACATTTATTGCATTTTTTTAATATGGAAGCGCAAAGCTCTAAAAAAGATTTCTTAGAAGTAACAATTGTAGAGAAATGAGAAGCAGATTTATAGGTGAAAATTTCACTTTGTTAGAAAATAAAAAAGAAGAACTATAAAAAGGTTTGTTAAGATATGATAGCGCCATGTGAGGTGATATTAGTGCAAAGAAAGTTGAAATAGTCAAAGCT
>OX387248.1:4021357-4023857 GCA_947562095.1 Branchellion lobata
GATGATGATGATGATGATGATGATGATGATGATGATGATGATGATGATGATGATGATGATGATGATGATGATGATGATGATGATGATGATGATGATGATGATGATGATGATGATGATGATGATGATGATGATGATGATGATGATGATGATGATGATGATGATGATGATGATGATGATGATGATGATGATGATGATGATGATGATGATGATGATGATGATGATGATGATGATGATGATGATGATGATGATGATGATGATGATGATGATGATGATGATGATGATGATGATGATGATGATGATGATGATGATGATGATGATGATGATGATGATGATGATGATGATGATGATGATGATGATGATGATGATGATGATGATGATGATGATGATGATGATGATGATGATGATGATGATGATGATGATGATGATGATGATGATGATGATGATGATGATGATGATGATGATGATGATGATGATGATGATGATGATGATGATGATGATGATGATGATGATGATGATGATGATGATGATGATGATGATGATGATGATGATGATGATGATGATGATGATGATGATGATGATGATGATGATGATGATGATGATGATGATGATGATGATGATGATGATGATGATGATGATGATGATGATGATGATGATGATGATGATGATGATGATGATGATGATGATGATGATGATGATGATGATGATGATGATGATGATGATGATGATGATGATGATGATGATGATGATGATGATGATGATGATGATGATGATGATGATGATGATGATGATGATGATGATGATGATGATGATGATGATGATGATGATGATGATGATGATGATGATGATGATGATGATGATGATGATGATGATGATGATGATGATGATGATGATGATGATGATGATGATGATGATGATGATGATGATGATGATGATGATGATGATGATGATGATGATGATGATGATGATGATGATGATGATGATGATGATGATGATGATGATGATGATGATGATGATGATGATGATGATGATGATGATGATGATGATGATGATGATGATGATGATGATGATGATGATGATGATGATGATGATGATGATGATGATGATGATGATGATGATGATGATGATGATGATGATGATGATGATGATGATGATGATGATGATGATGATGATGATGATGATGATGATGATGATGATGATGATGATGATGATGATGATGATGATGATGATGATGATGATGATGATGATGATGATGATGATGATGATGATGATGATGATGATGATGATGATGATGATGATGATGATGATGATGATGATGATGATGATGATGATGATGATGATGATGATGATGATGATGATGATGATGATGATGATGATGATGATGATGATGATGATGATGATGATGATGATGATGATGATGATGATGATGATGATGATGATGATGATGATGATGATGATGATGATGATGATGATGATGATGATGATGATGATGATGATGATGATGATGATGATGATGATGATGATGATGATGATGATGATGATGATGATGATGATGATGATGATGATGATGATGATGATGATGATGATGATGATGATGATGATGATGATGATGATGATGATGATGATGATGATGATGATGATGATGATGATGATGATGATGATGATGATGATGATGATGATGATGATGATGATGATGATGATGATGATGATGATGATGATGATGATGATGATGATGATGATGATGATGATGATGATGATGATGATGATGATGATGATGATGATGATGATGATGATGATGATGATGATGATGATGATGATGATGATGATGATGATGATGATGATGATGATGATGATGATGATGATGATGATGATGATGATGATGATGATGATGATGATGATGATGATGATGATGATGATGATGATGATGATGATGATGATGATGATGATGATGATGATGATGATGATGATGATGATGATGATGATGATGATGATGATGATGATGATGATGATGATGATGATGATGATGATGATGATGATGATGATGATGATGATGATGATGATGATGATGATGATGATGATGATGATGATGATGATGATGATGATGATGATGATGATGATGATGATGATGATGATGATGATGATGATGATGATGATGATGATGATGATGATGATGATGATGATGATGATGATGATGATGATGATGATGATGATGATGATGATGATGATGATGATGATGATGATGATGATGATGATGATGATGATGATGATGATGATGATGATGATGATGATGATGATGATGATGATGATGATGATGATGATGATGATGATGATGATGATGATGATGATGATGATGATGATGATGATGATGATGATGATGATGATGATGATGATGATGATGATGATGATGATGATGATGATGATGATGATGATGATGATGATGATGATGATGATGATGATGATGATGATGATGATGATGATGATGATGATGATGATGATGATGATG
>OX387248.1:4031357-4053857 GCA_947562095.1 Branchellion lobata
ATAAAGTCACATTTTGTTAAATATAATTTTGAAATAGCCAAAATTCCCCGTGCCTTCAAACTCATTTCAAATAAAGAATGCATCAGTTTGCGAGTTTTGTGAGAGAAGTTGTCACATAGAGAATGTTTTCATTCGCTTTGACACCTCAAAAGCCATAAGATTCTTGTACAAACATTTCTACTCCAAAGCCCTCATTCAATTAAGAAATCTTTCGATCGGATAAATTTAAAAATACTCTTTGCAATTCGGTGAATACAAGCCTTGCTCAACTCAAAGCCCCAAAAGCCAAGATTTCTAAATCTTTTTATGTGAGAAAATGAAAAATGACGTAATGTGCAGATTACTGCATGATAAGTCTTTCCTTGCGTGCCTGCGAGTCATTATCGGACGTTTAGACGAATCGCTTATAAGTAAAAGTTGAAAGAATTGAAGGGTGTGAAAGATGAAAAAGAGTTCAAAAGAGGTAGAAGGATTATGAATGAAGTGTTGAAAATTTTTTTTTGATGAATCAAAATATTTTTCAAACATCACCTATGAGTTGCCAACGCAGTAAGCAGCTTGCTTTTAAGCTTGCCTGTCCACTCATTTGCATGCTTGCATTGAAACAATAAATTTCCAGATTTATTCAAAAAAATAAGGAAACTTAGCCTTTCAAAACAGGAACATATTTTCAATTTTGCAGACGGCTTTGAAAAAATTAATTTTTGTTAGTTCCGACTTGAATAATTCACTCTAATAAACGAAGAGTGACTTTTTCAAAAGATGGGTTTTTCAATTATTTTTTTTCGAAATAGTAAAAAAGTTCAAATAATTGATCTAATAAATTAGGAACTTTTTTAAAGGAATTTTCGTCTTATACCTTTAGTTCTGTTTGAAAGTTGAAGCAAGACTCTCTGATTACATATTTGTATATCATTCACGAGCCCTACTAAATCAATTATTATTTTTTTCATGGAATTTTTTTAATTTAGTTTTATCAATGTATGTGATAATGAATGTAAGTTATTGAGTAAATACAAAAATCATCAATACAAAAACAATTTTCACTAAAGTAGAGTTAGCCCATTAGAACTTCGAGATTTCATGAACATCTTGGGAATTATGAAAAAGATTGTTTTTGTAATAAAGTACTTTTAAGTTTTTAACGGAAAAACTTAATCCATTAAAAGAAATTAAAAATGTATCAATATATACATAAACATGAAAAAATTTGAGTGATGAAGTAAAAATATGGGAAATATATTATTATTGGTAATACTGAATTGTGATGTTGAATCATGCCTCATCCATGCGATGAGTTCGTAAGGTGCGATTTAGTTTAACCTGAGCACTTGACTTTGTGGGCACTGTTCCTCAAAATGAGCTCTGACACACAAAACCTTCTTTTGCCAATGAACTCAAGTTTTCAACTTTTAGGCACGATGTCTCAAAAAATTCCATCTCAATCTCTGCTTTTCATGAAAATTTGCTCTCAAACGAGACTTTTGGACAGATAAGCAAGACGTTGCATAAACAAGCACATTTTCCTCGAAAGAATATTTCTCAATATGAATGTTTGAGTTACTTTTTGAAAAAGCCAGAAATAATTTTTGGTGATGCAAGAAAACTGGAATCAATCACTGCAGTTACACCTTTATTCATGCTATGTGTAAGGTTAATTGAGGTGGGGTGTCTCGGTTTGGCCTTCTTGAGAACAGTAAGACCATTCTTCCTTAGTCGACCAGTGCAAATTGACTCAAACTCATGTTTCTGCCATCAATGATTTTTTAGCTTTTGAGCACTTATAAGCTCATGAGTTTTTTAAACTTTTTTTGTATGATGACTTGATGTTTAAAACCCCCCCGACAACTGGGAGTTTACTCTTGATGTATCTATCACGATCTCCTCTTGCTCTGATCACTTTATGGTGCTTTAAAAAAGCTTTGAGACAACCTTTACGTTTTTTTTCAACTTTTTTCCCGTTTTTGCGGCCATGATAACGCCAGTGAGACTGGTGCCTTGCGAGCCATCCTTATTGCTCCAACACCATGGAGGCCTGTGTTGTTGGAATTCATGACTCCATGGTTAAGCATCTTTACTTTTTTCGCTTTTCTTGAAGCAAAAAAATAATCCGAGATGAAAAGGTTAAATTAGATTGTATATAACTAGATCTGCTAAAAACACGCAATAAAGAAACTTATGAAAATTTAATAAAACGAAAATGTTGTTACTTAAAAATGAGCCATTTTATGCAATAAACGAAATTTTTTAAAATATTTGCGGTGGTTTCCCAACTTCGTACGAAGTAAATATAGCAACCGTCTTCAAAAAAGCGCTCCCACAAAAATACGACATTAAATTAGGGTTGGCTACACCCACACAAGCTTATTTGACCTTTCATTTATTCATTCGAAGAGTAGTTTTTTCTTTTTTCCGTAATTATTAAAAGAAGTTTTATAAAAATTTCTATTGAAAAAAGTAAAAAAATAACGTTTCACTCGAGAAGGAAATGACAAAAAATTTAGATGCTTTCAATAAAAATTATTTTCCTATTTATGAAGGGTAGTCACAAAGGTAAAGAATTTTATAGAGTCTATTAAACATTTTTCCAGTTAGCCAGAAGCAATTAATTTTTAAAAATATGTTTTTTAATTTCATGAAAAAAACTTTTCGTTTGATTTTAAAATTTCAACTAAAAATTATTTTTGTTATAAATGAGTTTATAAGCAACCAAAATTCATTCAATCAGTCTCTTTGGCATTATCGCCGTTGTATACATTCATTGCCCATCCCTTAATTACAATCTATTTTTTCATATTTTTAAAAATATTTTTTCACACTTCAGCTTTTCGCGTACTTTCACGTCGAAAAAGTTTTTTTGGCAACATCTTCGGGCTCCTGCTGACCTCTGTAACCTTAGCTTCCATCTCACACATTTACACATACACTTTTTCATTCTGAACTGATTTTGGTGTTATTTTTTTATGACGTTTCTAATTTATTTTTTAGTTATCTCCGAAGTACCCTTTCATACGTTTTTTTAGACCATTTAAGGAATATTTCAATTTTTAGCTCCGTTTCAAACTCAAACTTCAAACTTTTATATTGCAACTCCCACGGCTTTCGAGCGGTTGGCATATTTCCCTTTTCAAAGGAAAACTCGACACTCAACTGTCTTTATGAATAAAATTTCTTGTAGAAGGAATGGCCGTGCTTTAGAATTCAAGAATGACTATGAAATTTTTAGTTTTTGAACATTTCAAACATATAAGCAGGTGATTTTTATAAACGTCGTGAAAAACTCAAAACAAAAGTATTTGAAAAGTGAAATGAGATGTAATCAAGGATGACACGAGTTTGATTTTTCTTTTTATGGAAAAGTATATTCATAAAAATAATTGTATGAAGTGCTTACGTATGTAAGGTTAAATTTTTTGGGGTGTTTATTTCCGATCCATTTTTATTGAATCATAGTGTGGAGAAACAAAGATTTGGGAGGAATGGACTGAAATTATAACAGAGGAACGACAAAAGAAGTAAACATTGGAGTAGGTTTACATCAAGAAGCTGCTTTGAGCTCAGGCTTTTTAACTCGGTAATGGATGTGGTAAATTGAGGGTTAGGAAGAAACCTTTCTGAGGCATGATGTTAGTTTTGCGGAAGATTTCAATTCAAAATAAAAAAAAAACGTCTGAAAAAGTTATCAAAATTTGACTTTTACTGCAAAAGAGACGTAAAAAGAAAAGCACAAAAAGTATGAGATTCAAAAGTTTTTACATTCACGATGACGAGTTTAGATCAGTTATAGTTGTGAAAGTTTTGTGGCAGATATTAAAACTGAAAACAAAAATTAAATGTGAAAGATCTTTTTGGGGATCAAAATACTTTTAATGATTAAAAATAATATTAAAAAAAACGATAATAATTATGGAAGTATTGAGGATAGAGAAAATATGTTAAGTTATGGACTAAATTGATGAAATATAAGAACTTTAATAAGTGGAATAAATTATACGTTAAGTTAGAATGAAAAAGATTGAAAGGTGACGTTGAAGCTTTAATGTGGAAAAATATATTAACTAACAATTTAATCGTCGTATTTTGACTAAAGGGTCACTTGAAAGGGTGAGACTGTGAAAGGAAAGGATGATGATTGGGTGCATAAAATGTGAATAGACAAACAGACTAGTGGGAAAATGACAGGGATGAAAAGAATAGACCCGATTAAAGAATGATCCAAAAAGTATTTAGGCTAGTCGTCTGAACTGTTGAGAGATTACATGGAAATGATTTTTGGTTTGAAATTGTAAAAGTAAGTGTTCTATCAATCCATCATTCACGTTTGATATAACTTCCTTGCCTGAAGGCAGTTTTATGATGAATGTATGGACAATGATTGTTTTATAAAATAATAATAATAATAATAAATGACTGAAGTGAAAACTTTACTGGAAAAATGTGTATGCAGGTGTTCGTTTTTTTATAAATTTTGAGTAATTGAATTTGCCCTTTCATCAACCCTTCGACCTGAACAACTTAAAGATATTTTGTTGGAACTATAAAGACAAAATTAGAAAACGATCCGTTAATCTAGTTTTAAACTGTTATCTTTTAATTTTGTTTATGTTTTCATGCGATTTTCTACTAATTATTGTTTGAATTAAGTTTTTCAATTTTTCAGCAAGTAGCTTCAATAAAATCCTGTAGCCATCTTTGAACGAACCGTGTATCTATAGGAAATTTAAAAAAAATAATCTACAAAATTTGAAAAAAAAATTCTTAAAAAAATGTTTATGCTTGTTCTGATAATTATTCATTAAAAAGCTCGCAGAAATCTTTTGGGACCCAGCCTGCTTGTCTTTAATATTAATAGTCATTTTAATTCTTTCGCAAGAATTTTGAGTGAACGTTCCAAAAAAAGTTTTATGAGCTCTTCTGTTTGAAGTTGCATAGACTATTACCCTTTTGATTAATTTTTATTTTATTAGTCTGAAGTTCTGCTTAAAAAAGAGTATGTCTATACATAACATCAGACTCCGAGGCTTTTTAAACGTTTCAATGTCTCGACGTACATGTGGACCAAACATCTCTGTTTCTTAAACCGTTTCATTTCAAAAATCTCAACTTCAACATTTTTTCAGCTTTTTTCTTTTTAGAACTTTTCAGACATTTCCTACCCAAACACGCAAACACGCATACACAAACACACACACACACACACATATATATATATATATATATATATATATATATATATATATATATATATATATATATATATATATATATATATATATATATATATATATATATATATATATATATATATATATATATATATATATATATATATATATATATATATATATATATATATATATATATATATATATATATATATATATATATATATATATATATATATATATATATATATATATATATATATATATATATATATATATGTGTGTGTGTGTGTGTTTGTGTATGCGTGTTTGCGTGTTTGCGTGTTTGGGTAGGAAATGTCTGAACAGAACCTTCTCAATCCTGATGATTCAAACGTAGGTTTGTTAAGAGCATCATTACCTGGCCGAACTGATCTTAGTCTTTGTAGCTCAAACAGCCTAGCAAACGTCATGTGTCAAACACGGCTTTAATTGGACACTCACACATTTGCAAGGCAATCTTATAATCAGTAAAGCTCTTTGAGTAAAGGTTTACCACAATAGGAAAACATGGATATAGCTTGATAATTAATGAGAGGTGCCATGAAAAGTTAGAATTAATAGAAGACCTTTCGAAGTTGTATTTCAAGAAGATCTGAAAGATAAATAGGTGAATGATTATTTTTTTCTTTGAAACATGATAGTGCAAAGTGAAAAGATTTTTTTTTCAAAAGCAACTAGAGAGGTAAGAACAGGAGTTACAAGTAAGAATTTATACCAGAAGCTAAGCGGACAAAACTAATAGAGGCTTCGGGGAAAAAGCGTGGCGTAGAGTCAGAGAGACAAAAGAATAGAAGGTTACAATAGTCAACGTAGAAGAATTTGTGAGAAAACTTAAAGTTTGAGCGTGGAATTGTCCAAAAATCGTTTTAATTTTTTGATGAGACAAAAACGGAAAAAAGCGATTTTACTGGAGATTTCAGTAACAGTATGAGAAATAAAAAAAGTTTAAAGTAGAGTCTGAACTGTGAAAAAAAAAGAGTGGGTATGAGATTAGGGGAAAAATCAATTGAGGAAGAGGGTTAAAAACTCAAAAAGGTTTGCTGAGTTGTACATAGTAAAAATCCGAAAGGTTGAATTTGATGAACATAGAATTACTTCAAAAGAGTCTTTTGTCCAAAAAAAGGAATATCAGACAGTAGGCGATGATTGAGATTTGGTAAACGAAGTAAAAGATTAAAAGTCATCAGCATAGAGCCGACTGATAGTTAAATGAAGATATAATAAATAATATACATATATGAAAAATAACAAACTTATATAATTTTTGAAAGTTCATGAGTGTAAAAAATAAAAAATAAAACAAGGACAAAAGAGAGGAACAAGGACAAAAGAGTGGAACAAGGACAAAAGAGAGAGGAACAAGAACAAAAGAGAGAGGAACAAGGACAAAAGAGAGAGGAACAAGAACAAAAGAGAGAGGAACAAGGACAAAAGAGAGAGGAACAAGGACAAAAGAGAGAGGAACAAGGACAAAAGAGAGGGGAACAAGGACAAAAGAGAGGGGAACAAGGACAAAAGAGAGAGGAACAAGGACAAAAGAGAGGGGAACAAGAACAAAAGAGAGAGGAACAAGGACAAAAGAGAGGGGAACAAGGACAAAAGAGAGAGGAACAAGGACAAAAGAGAGGGGAACAAGAACAAAAGAGAGGGGAACAAGGACAAAAGAGAGAGGAACAAGGACAAAAGAGAGGGGAACAAGGACAAAAGAGAGAGGAACAAGGACAAAAGAGAGGGGAACAAGGACAAAAGAGAGGGGAACAAGGACAAAAGAGAGAGGAACAAGGACAAAAGAGAGGGGAACAAGAACAAAAGAGAGAGGAACAAGGACAAAAGAGAGGGGAACAAGGACAAAAGAGAGAGGAACAAGGACAAAAGAGAGGGGAACAAGAACAAAAGAGAGGGGAACAAGGACAAAAGAGAGAGGAACAAGGACAAAAGAGAGGGGAACAAGGACAAAAGAGAGAGGAACAAGGACAAAAGAGAGGGGAACAAGGACAAAAGAGAGAGGAACAAGGACAAAAGAGAGAGGAACAAGGACAAAAGAGAGGGGAACAAGAACAAAAGAGAGAGGAACAAGAACAAAAGAGAGAGGAACAAGGACAAAAGAGAGGGGAACAAGAACAAAAGAGAGAGGAACAAGGACAAAAGAGAGGGGAACAAGGACAAAAGAGAGAGGAACAAGGACAAAAGAGAGGGGAACAAGGACAAAAGAGAGGGGAACAAGAACAAAAGAGAGAGGAACAAGGACAAAAGAGAGGGGAACAAGGACAAAAGAGAGAGGAACAAGGACAAAAGAGAGGGGAACATTAACAAAAGAGAGAGGAACAAGGACAAAAGAGAGGGGAACAAGGACAAAAGAGAGAGGAACAAGGACAAAAGAGAGGGGAACAAGAACAAAAGAGAGAGGAACAAGGACAAAAGAGAGGGGAACAAGGACAAAAGAGAGAGGAACAAGGACAAAAGAGAGAGGAACAAGGACAAAAGAGAGGGGAACAAGGACAAAAGAGAGAGGAACAAGGACAAAACCTTGAATGAAGCTTAATGGGAACGTGGAAAAATCAGAGAAAAAAAATGCGCAAGTAAACTGTAAGGAGTTAAAGAATCAGTTCATGACGATCTCCACTGTGCTTAGCCTCCTTTTATTAACTTTTCTACCTGCTCTTTCCTCTCGGCTCTTTTGCCTCTTCTTCTTATACCTGTCGATGCTTAAACGATTGATCGCCAATCGGCCTTCGAAAAGCAAGATCACATGAGGTTTATTGTATAAAAATAAATTGGCCACTAGAGAAATTAATTAAAGCTAAATAAACAAAGTGTAACACGGCAAGTGAAAGTATATCTTGAAATCCATTTTGAGAAGAACGTTTGGGCGGAAAGACGCCAAAAGAAACCAATACATGAATGAAGAAATTCTTCATGTTGCAGTTAATTTTTAACCAAAAACTAAATAAGTAAAACCTATTTTGGTAATAATTGCAGTTGAATTGGCTTATTAATTTTTTTTCCAAAAAACAGTCTTATTACATTGTAAAAGACATATTTGAGCTCAAACCCGCACGCGTACATACAGAAACACATAGAAACTCAAAGAAACTTACAGAAACACACACATAAACACACACATAAACACACAAATAAACACACACACACACACACACACACACACACACACACACACACACACACACACACACACACACACACACACACACACACACACACACACACAAATAAACACACACACACACACACACACACACACACACACACACACACACACACACACACACACACACACAAATAAACACACACACACACACACACACACACACACACACACACACACACACACACACACACACACACACACACACACACACACACACACACACACACACACACACACACACACACACACACACACACACACACATACACACACACACACACACACACACACACACACACACACACACACACACACACACACACACACACACACACACACACACACACACACACACACACACACACACACACACACACACACACACACACACACACACACACACACACACACACACACACACACACACACACACACACACACACACACACACACACACACACACACACACACACACACACACACACACACACACACACACACACACACACACACACACACACACACACACACACACACACACACACACACACACACACACACACACACACACACACACACACACACACACACACACACACACACACACACACACACACACACACACACACACACACACACACACACACACACACACACACACACACACACACACACACACACACACACACACACACACACACACACACACACACACACACACACACACACACACACACACACACACACACACACACACACACACACACACACACACACACACACACACACACACACACACACACACACACACACACACACACACACACACACACACACACACACACACACACACACACACACACACACACACACACACACACACACACACACACACACACACACACACACACACACACACACACACACACACACACACACACACACACACACACACACACACACACACACACACACACACACACACACACACACACACACACACACACACACACACACACACACACACACACACACACACACACACACACACACACACACACACACACACACACACACACACACACACACACACACACACACACACACACACACACACACACACACATGCACATGCATACACACAAACACACATGTGAAGCAACCAATTTAGAAGTGTCATTGGTGGGAGACTGTAGAGGTGAGTGAGATAATCTTTGTTTGGGGGCAAAAGGAACATCAAGTGGTTGGAAGAACTTCAAATGACAAAAGATAGATAATTAACATGTATCGACGAATTCTGAGATTGGATAATATTTAACAATTTTTTGAATTGGTTGAACTATTATACTTTTTTTTTCCTTTTCGAAAATGTCATAAGTTCTGAATTCTAAAGAATTTGTTGAATATGCATAATTCAGTAGTAATTTCATTTGTGACAAATGGCGCATGCGAGAATACATATGCGACGGACAAGTGGCCAAGAAACAGGAAGACACTTTGTCAAAAATAAATGGAGGGTCTTAAGAAGGTTGCCTGGTGAATTTACAATGAAATGTCTTCAAATATAAAAATAAATTATTTATGCAAAAATGAAACATTATTTTAAATAATTAAACCTATATAACGGAAGAAATCTTGATTATTAGAAATAAGTAGTTTGAATGAATGAAAGTAAAAATTTTTATAGTTCACATTTCGCAAACTAAGTCGTCGAGAGGCGCAAAAATATGGCTAAAGTAGTAGTATATGGGGATGAAGTTGCTATGTAGGTGTTGAGTGTTTATGTAGGAATGAATATAGTATGAATTGGTATATATGGTGACGAGGAAGAACTTATAAGGTTTATATATTCAGATATATCAGTATATAACAAACAAACAACAAACACGAAATTATTATAGTGGCATTAACCCCGTAGAGTTTCGAGGCCACTCAAAACGTCTCATTATTAAAACTATTGTGAAAAATTTTTGAATAGAATTACATAAGTAAATAAATGAAAATAAAAATAAATTATTTCTCAAAAAAGAACATTATTATTATTATTATTATGGAGGAAATGATTTATTGAACAGGTAAGTCTTCAGAGATCGACAAAATGATTTTTTGAACTTGATGATTTTTAGCTGTTAGGCAGGTTGTTCCACAACTTAGGTCCGCTAGTGCTGAAACTTCTTACTCTTAATAATTTAAGCTTGTGCTTGTTGGGAACAACGTACTTTGACTTAGCCGATCTCAGTCTTTGTTTTTCCGGCAGATTGCAACTGGAATTAGATCACGTGTCAGATACGCAGGACCCTCGTTAGACAAGCACTTATACATTTGCAGAGCAATTTTTTACTCAATCCTTTCATCAATTTTCAGCCAGTGAAGCTCCTTGAGTACAGGCGTAACGTGATCATATTTTCTTACTCCTGTAATGAGCCTGGCTGTTGTATTGATTATGGATATAAGACTCTGAGCTGCTAGCTTATGTAAGCTGACTAAAGCCATGTTGCCATAGTCAATACGACTTGAAACTTAAGCTGATGTTTACCAAGCTATTCTGTCCTCAAGGAGTCTATTGTCAAACATCCCTTGATGGAACTTATTTGACGCAGAGAGGTAAAACACATTTGTATTGTTTTTGATATCTTCGTTGACATCGTGAAGTCTCTATCCATGGATATTCACAAGTTCCTTACAGATTTTGATGATAAGATGTGGCTTTCTAATACACGGACAGAATAGCTCGGAATATTTTTCAGATTTTGACGAGAAGAGAACCAGATCACCTCAGTCTTCTCACTGTTGAGCTTGAGACAATTGGCTCCCATCCAAGATGCGATTTCATTTACACACTCAGATACTCTTATCTGCAATTCTTCTGTGCCTTCATTATTGCAGTGGCCATATATTTGAGTGTCATCAGAATATTGATGAAATCCCAGCTTGTATTCCATAACTATTCTTTCAAGGTCTCCAGTGTATAAAGAAAACAACAATGGTCCAAAAACAGATCCTTGTGGGACACCCACTGAAAAGTCCACAAAATCTGATTTTGTCCCACTGCAGCGTACATTGAAGGATCTGTCACTCAAGTAGTTCTTGAACCATTCCAGTGTGAGACCATCAAAACCATATGTGCTTTCTAGCCGTTTTAACAAAATACTGTGATCAACTAAGTTAAAGGCAGCGGACAGGTCTAACACTATGAAGGGGGAGAGCTTACCATCATCGGCTGCACCAAGAATGTCTGAATACACTTTTGTGACAGCCGTATCAGCGGAATGATGACGACGGTAAGCTGATTGGTGGGTGGGGAGAAGATTTGAATTATTTAAATAGCTCATGACTGTTGAGAAAAAGCCTTTCTGAGAGCTTGGACAAAACAGTCAGATAAGAGATGGGTCTGTAGGATGAAGCAACGTTGTGATCAAGACTAGGCTTTTTCAACAGTGGTTTAATCTGAGCCGATTTCCAAGACTTTTGGACAATTCCCTCAGAAAAAGACTGATTGACCATACTTTTTACAAAAGGTCAAATCATTTTTGAAATTTTTTTCAAAAGCCAAATTGGTATTGGATCAGACGCACACTGTTTGCTGGGAAGCTTTTGAATAGCCTTGAGTAGCTCATCTTCATCCACATTCTGGAGCCTACTGAAACCACCTTCTTGTGCATGAGCTAGATAAATGGGTTTTTCGCTGGCTCGAATTAAGATCCTTGCTGACTCAATTTTTTTCAATAGAAGAGATTGGAACTTAACAAGCTGAATTCCGTCAACAGAAGATCTATTTCTTCGACCAGAGACACTATTAATTTGGTTCCAAATTTTAGCCGTTTTGTTTTTTGGATCACTGGGTTTATTATTCCAGTCGTTTCTACGCTTGTGTCTACACAGTTTTTGTAGAGTTTCTTTTGACCCATCCATGCAGCAAAATTATTCTCACCCTTGGTCTTCATAAATTTCTTTTCTAGGCTCTATTTCAGACATTTTGAAGTACAACACTCCCGATCAAACCATGGAGCCAGAGGTCTTTCATGTATTCTGACGGTCTTAAAGATAATCTTCTTGTCAAAGATCTCTGACAGAGTGGAATTATAAAAGTCAAAAGCTGAGTCCACATCAAGACTTGTGGCAGCTGAAAGCGGAGACAGCTTTAGTTCTGAAACAAACTTTTCAGTGTCCAAATAATTCCAACGTCAAATTTGAAGCTGTCATTAGATGAGAGTTGGTTTGAGCATCTCACAACTGCACAACAGCAGCTTGTGATCAGAAATGCCACTATCAATACAGTTGATGTTGACACTCTTACTAATTGCTATCACATCAAGCCTTCCTCCTTGGTTATGGGTGGGTTGGTTTATGGACGAAGCAAAACCATGGGATCTTAAAACGTTGAGAAATGTTTGTGCATCTGTGTTGTCGGACTGCTCTAAGTGAAAATTGAAATCACCCAGAATCAAAACCTCTTTATTGAAGTTAACTTCAACAGCATTCTTCGAAACATGGAGTTGAAAGCCACTACCACTCCTCCATGGTTGGTGAGCAGGGCGTTCACTGACTCGAGAAGTTTTGGCTTTGCTTTCTCGAAGACCACAGGAAATGGAAATTAAATGTTTTATTCAAGAAGGAAAAAGTAGGAAGGAAGCAACGTAAAGACAGAATAAAAATAAAACTCATATAACACCAGCTATTGGATGTTTCAGCATTGACGCCATACTCTATCCACTTCTACCTTTTGCATTCCTTACCGAGATAATTATTACTAGGGACGAGTAGAATATCACAATGAGGCAGAGAGAGGTATGCCCAAAAAAGCCTTTCTAACAGATACCACAATTACAATTAAATAGCTTCCAGTTCAGGCTCCATTCATTTAATTTTCCATTTAAATAACTTGATTTTGAAAATTCAATGTGCATCTACTTGAGCAGTAAACGTTTGGAAACTTAAAAAGTATATAATTCTGACTCAAAGTTTCAAATGGTTAATTAAAATAGTTTAGGTATAACAATTATTTTTTACTATCACAGTCATATAGCCTAATAAACTGGTAGTTATTGAATAAAGAATTTATTGAACAGGTAGGTTTTAAGAAGTCGATAAAATGATGTTTTTGAACTTTAGGGCAAATTATTTCACAACGATAACGCTGATTTTTTTACACTTAATGGTTTGATCTTGTGCTTGTGAAAAACAACATCTTTCGATTGAGCCGATCTTAGTCTTTTAAAGCAGACTAGCAACTGGAACTAGGTCACGTGTCTGATACGCAAAACCCTCATTGGACAAACACTTGTACATCTGCAAGGAAATTTTGAACTAAATTCTTTCATCAATTTTTAGCCAGTGAAACTCTTTGAGTACAGAAGTAATGTAATCATATTTTCCCACTCCAGTAACGAGTTTGGCTTTTTTAGTGGTTATGGATTGAATACTCTGAGTTTCTACCTTGGGTAAGCTGACTAAAGCCATGTTACCATAGTCAATACGACTCAACACTAAAGATGATGCAAGTGTCTTCAAGGGGTCCATGTCAAACCTTTCTGGATATATCTTATTTGAGGCAAAAATTGAAAAGTACTTGTATGTTTTTTGATATCTGCGTTGACAAAAGTCTTTGTCTATATAGATTCCTAAGCTTTATACAGATGGGAGGATGTTGCTTTCTGATACACAGACAGAATAACTCAAAAGGATTTCAATATTCTGACGGCGAAAAACCAGATCACTTCAATTTTCCCAGACAATCTCATTTGCGATTTTCTTTTGCCATCATTGTTGCAAAAGCCATATAATTGAGTTTCATCAGCGTATTGATGAAATCCTATCTTTTATTTTATGGGTATTCTTTCAAGGTCATCAGTGTATAGAGAAAACAACAATGGTCCAAAAACAGATTCTTCTGGGCCACCCACTGGAAAGTCAACAAAACCCGATTTTGTCTCACTGCAGCGTACCCCAAAGGATCTGTCACAAATAGTTTTTAAACCATTCTAGTGTGAGGCTATCAAAATCATATGTGCTTTCCAGCCTTTTTATTAAAATATTGTGATCAACTAAGTCAAAGGCAGCTGACAATTCTAACACTAGGAGGAGGGAAAGCTTACCATCATCGGCTGCACTGAGGTTGTCTGAAAACAACTTTTTTGACAGCCCTAGACTGATGACGACGGTAAGCTGATCAGCGGGTGGAAAAAAGATTAGAAGTATTTAATTAGCTCATGACTTTTAGAAACAAGTTTTGCTGAAAGCTTGAACAAAACCGGCAAATTAGAAATGGGTCTGTAGGATGAAGCAACGTTGTGATCAAGACTAGGTCTTTTTAACAGTAGTGTAATCTGAGCCGATTTCAAAAAATTAAACACAATTTTCTCAGAAAAAGACTGATTGAACACACTTTTTACAAAAGGTGAAATCATTTCTGAGGTCTTTTTGAAAAGCAAAGTGACTATTGGATCAGACGCACACAGTTTGTTGGGAAGCTTTTAAATAGTCTTGAATAACTCATCTTCATCTAACTCTTGGAGCCTACTGAAACTACCTTCTTAGGCATGAGCTAGATAAATGGGTTCTTCTCTGGCTTGGATTGAGTTCCTTGCTGACTCAACTTTCTTAAAAAGAAAAAAGTGAAATTCAACAGGCTGAATTTCGTCAACAAAAGAATTTTTTTCAACTGAAGACATTGTTGATGCGGTTTTAAATGTTACATGTTTTGTTTTTTGGATCACTAACTTTATTTTTCCAGTAATCTCTACGGTTGTGTCAAAACATTTTTTATCCGACACGTGACCTAGTTCCAGTTGCTAGTCTGCCTGAAAATCAAAGATTAAGTTTGACTAAACCAAAAAATGTTACTCCCAACAATCACAAGCTTAAATCATTAGGATTAAGAAGGTTCAGCGTCACCGGACTTAAGTTGTAGAACAACCTGCCTAACAATATAAAATCTTCAAGTTCAACAAAATTATTTTGACGAGCTCTAAAGACCTACCTGTTTTTTTTCTTTTTAATAAGAATAGTTTAATTTTTTTACCATAACTTTTTAATATTTATTTTTAATCTATTTTTAGTCATAAAAAAAAAGTTGTGAGTAGCCTCGAAACTCCACGGTGTTGATGTTATTATAATACTGTTCGTATTTTTATTGTACCGTTTTGTACACTGTTTTTTGTAGAGCTTTTTCTGATCTAACCATGCAGCCAAATTATTCTCACTCTTGATTCTCCTATAAATCTTTTTTAGACTCCTTTTCAGACATTTTGAAGTACGACACCCCCAATCAAATCATGGATCAGAAGGTTTCTCAGTACTCTAACAGGCTTAAAATAATCTTTTTGTCAAGGATCTCTGGCAGAGTGAAATTATAATGGTCAGAAGCTGAGTCCACATCGACTTGTGGCAGCTGAAAATGGAGACAGTCTTACTTCTGAAATAAACTTTTTAGTGTTAAAAAATTTCAACGTTTTAATTTTGAGCTGTCGATTGTGGGAAGGTGGTTTGAGTATCTCACAACTGCACAGAAGCAGCTTATGATCAGAAATGCCCCTATCAATAAAGTCAATGTAGACACATTTTCTGGATGCTATTATATAAGCTATCCTTCTTGGATATGGCTGGGTTGGTTTGTGGATGAGTCAAAACCATGGGACCTCAAAATGTTCAAAAATGTTTGTGCATCTGTATTGTCGCGCTGCTCCAAGTGAAAATACGAAATCACTCAAAACCAAAAGCTCTTCATTGAATGTGGCCAAAATGCCCATAATATTTTCAAGTTTTTTTTGTAAAAAAATAAAAGGCGATAAACAACTAATCTAATGACTGAGGTGGAGCTTGAGCATTTTCTCACACACAGCTGTTCAAAACTGGCAGTTGAAGATAACTTTAACAGCGTTTGCTGGAACGTAGAGTTGAAAGCTACTGCCACTCCTCGATAGTTGGTGTTCACTGACCCGGGAAGTCTTGGTCTTGTTTTCCAGATGACCACAAGACCCCGACTCCGCAGCTTACTTATGCTGATTGACTCCGGATCATGTCATCTTTCTGCCATGAACAAAAATCCATCTTATGGTTTTGAATTAATTCTAACACATCCTCCATCTTATTGTTTAGTGATCTCACGTTCTCAAACACAATCAAAGTTTGAGATCCGATCTTCTGAGCCTGATGGCGTTTTGAGACAAGTGGAATCAGTTCATAGTGGTCTTTATTGTGCCTGGCGCACTTGATCTTCCTACCTGCTTTTCTTTTGGTAGTGCCACTTCATTTGATTTTTGCCGTTTCCAAGACGATTTTCTCATTTTTTACACAGATCTAAAACTCCATTTTTGAAAATCTATAATGATTCTTTGCTTTTTTGTGACAAGGGTAACCTCTCCCTCCTTCTTTGCTTGAATTTCACTTCAGTTTGTGACACTGTTGACCACTCTTTACTAATTCAGTAACTTGGAACTTCTTTTGGAATTTCTGGTTCTTGTCCTTAGTATATTTCCTCTTACCTCTCTAACAAGAATTCTGTAATTACTATGAACAACTTTTATTCTATTCTTTTTTCTTTCCCATTTGGTGTTCCTCAGGATTTTGTTCTTGGTGCTCTTTTTTTTAATCCTTGATACTTCTGAGGTTTCAAGAATTATTTCATCATTTTTTCTTTAGAGTCAACTTTATGCTGATGACTTTCATTTTTACTTCATTTCCTAAATATGACTAATCTTCTACTATTTTTTAACTTTATTTTTGAATCGTTGAAATAATCTCTTGGAGTGATTCTATGATCCTCAAACCCAATCCCTCAAACTTTGATATTATATATTTTAACAAGTCTTATTGAATCTCTTCCCTCAATTAATATTTCTTCAAACCTTTCACTCGCCCTTTTTTCCACCATCCATAGTTTAGGTTTTACTTTTGACTCTTTTTTTTATACCACAAATAAAATCTCTAGCTAAATAACATTTTTTCCATCTTCTTCGTATCAAGCAATTGAAAAGTTTTCTAGAAAATCCAATTCTCAAACTAATAGTTTCCTCGCTTATCTTGTCCCGCGTTCACTATTGTAACTCTCACTATGGACTCCCAGAGACCACGTTACGCCCTCTCACCAAAGCTTTTAATAGCACTGCCCGCTTAGTTTTTGGCACTCATAAATTCTCTCGTATAACTCTTATTTTTGTACACTGGTTGCTTCTTAAAAAAACTCAGTTTCAAAAATCTGCACTTTCATGTTAAAATAAAAAATAATTCCTACTCAACTAATAACTCAACTTTTTCAAATTGCCTCTTCGTAAAGGACTGAGATCTACTTATTCTCATTTTTTAGAATATCTTCTAATAGTACTTATGCTAAATCTGCATTTTCCTACTGTGACCCCCTTCTATGGAACTCTTGTTATCCCAATCTCACCTCTATTACTCTACACTTTTATTTAATAAAGCTTAAAAATTTTTCAGTTTGAACAGTTCGTAGCAGAGTGCTCTTGAACAGTGATGATCATTGCTATACAATTGATTTGATTAGATTAGATTAAAACAACTGATATAATGAACTAAATTCAAAAAAACTAACTTGCAAAACGGAACCTACTAAACAATGTTTGAATAATCTTATTTTTATTTTAATTACGGTAAAAGTTGCAACTTTTCGAACGGATTTTCATCTTCATTTTGAACGCCAAAAAATCGACTGAAACTTCTTTACTAGCACTTATCTAATAAGATGAAATTCCTATAAAATATTTTCCAATCATTTGTTAATAAGTCCCTCTTAAGTCCAATATTTTTAATGGTCATAATATTATCACTTTTCTATTGAATGTCGCACGTTTCCACGTTGAATAATGGGCTAGAAGGTGCGTTGCAAATGTTTTGATTAGATTAGCTTTATCTCCCAATTTGAATTTAAATAGCTTTTTAACTTTTTGGCATGTTTCATAACAAGATATTAAATGCAAATATGCAGTGTTACTTATATATATAATAGTCTAATGGGGAAAAAAGTTAGTGATCGCTTATTATTATAATAAAACTGTTCACTCTTCGTCCCTAAAAATGAGATTGTATATATTTTTATTTTAGGTTTTGGATTAAAACAGATTATTAATTCCTATCATGGAAATTTCAATAGTTATATTATAAATGGTTGTATACGTTACCACGTGATCGGTATATTCATACATACTATATTCAATACAATGGCAAAAACAAAATAGTTTCATTAAAGCATATTATACCAGTTCAATAAATCAAAGCAGTTATATTAGTAGAGCTCGTTAACAGTATATATTTATTTTTTCATATCATATGGAGGAGTCTCTTAGCTACAGCTAAGGATTCTAAAAGTCCCCGGTTCATTCCCGGGTCAGGCATTAGTACCCACCATACAGCTGGCAGTTTTTTGAGCGCCTCTGAAGCAACCTAGTTTACGAACTCTGCGCTATAAGACATTGTACATTCATTCATTTAACTCAGCAGCGTTCTCTTTAGGTTGTTACACTTTTCACACTGGTTGGTTCTTAAGAAAAAATCAATTTTCAAAATCTGCTCTCTCATGTTCAAAATAAATTATAATATTTCAACTAACTAGCTGTTTTTTCCAAATTGCTCCTCGTTTTTGACCGAGATTTTCTACTCATTCTCAATTTTTAGGTTACCATCTTACCATGGTCATGCCAAACTTTTACGTTCCTAATGAAACTTTTTCAACATTCTTTATCTGTTTCTTTTTTACTTTGTTGTTGTAAATCTTTAAAAAATTTTTTTTTTTAAACATTTCGTAGCAAAGGGCTTTTGAGCAATGTCTAATTAACACCACACAAATGCCTTGGTTAGATTAGATTCACTGACAGGAAAAGTTTGGAAGTTTCAATGGTTAACGTGTGTGATGATTACTAAAGCCCCTCACTGAAGAGAAAATTAATTCTTCTATGAAGGGACCCATACTGAGACCGGAGTTACTCTGTAAAGTAATGAAGTAATTCAAATGTTGAGTAATTGAAAGATTTTAAAATTGAAAGCTGCGGTATATGCCTTGTTTATCTTTTTTTTTAATCTTCTTAATTCCGCACTTGAGTCATTACACCTTGATCGATTGGTCAGCGGGACTATATGCGACTAATCTTTCCTTTTTTAGTTGATTTCTGAAAAAGCCTGAAATTAAAATTTTATGCTTTTAATTTAACTACAGAAATTAAAATTCCATCTATTTGAATTATTTGTATTTTCCGGTTTTTGTGCATTAAACTACTCTCTTTCTATCGATTCAATTTTATCCTCATTGGAAACTTCGAAAAAAGTGATTCGTCATTGGAAACTTGATTTTTAAAAATCCGAGATCCAACTTAAAGTTTTCGCTATCATACTATTTATCATTTAAATACTCAACATTGAACAAATATTAATTGGAAATAATTTTGAAAGTTTTGCTGGCTGATGGTGTTCAGTCATCCATATTCAATCGGCTTCTGTTTCACAGCATTTCCAGCTGTTTTTCATATCTCCCTTCCATCCGGATCTCCTATTTTTTCGGCAATTCAAAAGTGCCATATTAATTCAAATTGACAAGATTCATTTTTTTCTTTATATTTAGAAAGGTTTTTATAAATAAATCTCAATCTATGTCATTTAAACAAATTGCATTTTAAGTTAGTTAAAGTAGATTTTTAGAAATAGAAACTACGTTTGTTCGTTGTTGTCATTCTTATTTTTTGTCGCTATGTTAATTTTCCTTCGCCGCAAAAAGGGCAAACTTTCGCTTTTATTTCTGTTTTCAAGCCCATTCGAACGTCCGGGTTTACGGCGAATGTTGGGCCGTGAAAAGTTTCCCATAGTCAACATTTAAAGCGCACATACATAAACATTGAATAAACACATTTTTTCTTCTAACTTCACTTCCAAACCAACTGTGTTGATGCTTTAACTTTGATTGGTAGTGTGAAATTTTAAGATGTTTGCATTCGTTTGTGGTGATTGCACAGCTGGCTCAGAGGACAAGTCCATGCAACACCAGAGCACTGCTTGCTGTTAAACATTTTCATGCTAAAACTAACATTTTTGCTGTTCAATTCATTCACTGTCACAGCCATTGAAGCAATAGGTGCAGGCCGACGACACGTTGTAGGATAAAAAAATTAATGCTATGATTCGATCAAAATGAAAAACAGTTTCCAGTCAACTAAGGTAGAAGGAAACAGCCTTCTTGTGTGATTGACGAGTTCTGAAATTTTGTATTCAGCAGGTATGACTTCAACAACTCAAAGTGACATGCCACTGATGGTTGCATGCTGACTTCGGAAAACATGAACTGCATCAAATATAAATGATCTTTTCTGCATTCAAAGACTCCGTGCTAATTCAGAACGTTTTGGTTCATGGGTTTAACCTTCAAAAAGGCCAGCAAAAAAGATTCACATTTGTTCGGCGTTCCTCCCACTAATTTTTGAAAAAAAGTGCTGAATTCGAAAATTTTAGACTTTATTTTAAAATAATGTTATAAATTGAATATATTAAACTCAGCAAATATCCGAGAAATCAGATTCCTGATTTGAATTTCCATATTACATAAGAATATATTACCTCCTTTGTATTCCTTTTTAAAATTTTTGAATTTTCAACAGATTCCCCCTAGACGAGACAATGTTTTAATAAAAGACAGATTTTTTCTTCACGCCTTTAAAAAATGTCAATTGTTCAATAATGTTGGAGTGTTAAAGAAGTAATTTTAACTATAATTTCCATGTTGATTTTGACCAGAACGTTAACATAAAAATATTAAACTTTTAGTGGTAGTAAATCACTTTCTGAAAACTTTATATTAGAGAATTTTTTTATTTTTAACATTTAAAAAAAATTTTATAAGATTTTCTGAAGTATTCTAAAAACATCAGTAGATTTTGTTGCATTATTGGCGCACCAGTGAACGGAAGGCTTTATAATATGCATCAAAGGCTGCACTCCAAAATCATTTTTTGATGCAAAAGACTCGTTTTCTTTTGAAAAGAGCCCCGTTCGGAGCTGGAAGAAGAATATTTTGCGACACTTGTGCGGAGGATGATGTTGTGAGGGTTATGTAGCCATTTCTGCTAGTGTTTTTAAGAAATCTCGTTAATTTTTTTAATCTTTCAATTATTTGAAGTTTTTAAAATATTTTCTATTCATATCTATGAACATGAAAAATTATTATATATACTCGAAACTTAGCATTTTTCAGCTTTTATTCATGTAAAAGCATGTTTTCTGCCTTTTTTTAAAAATAAATAAATATTCATTCCGAAACTGTCATTCAAAAAAAAGGTTTGACCTAAGATTTTCAATTAAAAAGTTATATTTCAATTTTATAACTAGAATTAATAAGCTTATATAAAATAAATTATTCATTTTTTCTCAAATTTCGTTGCAAAGATTTTGATAAGTGGTGCTGTTTTAAACATGTAATCCAAATGAATTCCTTTCTCGTCTGCTGACACTTTTTGCTGCCTTTTTTTTCATAGTCTTTATTAAAGAAAATTCAGAGAAACGCTGAAAATGGCACAAAACATGTTAAACAATCAAAAAAAAAGAAAAAAAATCAACAATAACTGAATGTCATAAGAACTAATCTATTCTAATCAAATGAGAGAACAAAAATTAAAATCAACAATAACTGAATGTCACAAAAACTGTCAATTGTCTGTTACAAGAGAGCAAAAACTGACTACAGAATCAAATTTATTCAAAAGCAGATACTTTTATTAAATAAAATAAATTTGATTTAATAGACGATACATTTAATTTAAGTTTAATAGATTTGATTTGTTTTGGCGTTTGCGTTTTACAAAGCGAGGCAGTGGGGTTGAAAAAGCCCATACAGAAAAGAAGTTCACATTACGGGTGTGCTTTGTGAGCTGCGAGATAAGGATGAAGGCTTGGTGGACAGATGAAATCGATCGTGACATGCACTTTTAAAAATCAAGTTTTCTTTTTTTTTATTTCATGGTTTTTTCATAGAAGTGTGTACATTACGTGTCATGAAGATGAGTTCATTCCATCTAATATTTTTTCAATAGATTTTCAATTCCTCTCAGTAGACATTCCTTTCACATTTCACTGAGAGACGCATTAAATCACTACATATGTGGCTTTCCTTGGCATTTAATATAATATGTC
>OX387248.1:4078857-4081357 GCA_947562095.1 Branchellion lobata
ATTTTCATTAAAGCCATTTTATTATACATTCCAAAAGAACCAATATTTCAACTTTTGAAAAATTTCAATGAGCTAGGTTTGCCTTTCGTGACATGTTTTATAAAGAGCATCTACGTTACATCTACACTATGGGCGATGTTATAAATGCCATCTCATTTTATTTTGTTACTAACTCAATATTCAGTAAGTTCATTATTCAGTATACACAGACACACTTGGAAAAATTCCCATCAAAAACATAGTTTGAAGCGAAGCAGCGGTGTTTTGTACAGCGTTTTGAGCAATTTTCAAATTCATCATCTGCACCATCCTTTGTAAATCTTTAATCACATCCGACAATGATTTATTCCCTGCTTTTTTTCATTTAAGCACCTTTGGTTCTTTTCACAACTTTTTTTTCTTTTTAATCACAATAGCCTTTAACGGCAGTCTTGCAAGAGGTTATGATGAAGAAAAAATCATGAAAATTGCCCTTTCACTTTGATCTTTATTGCAGAAACACAAAAACGGAAGTAATGAAAAAAAATTGAAAACACTAAGCAGGCTTCTGAATAATTAAAACTCCTATTAAATAAAAACAAATTCACTCACCTATTTCCCTTTCATATGTTTTTCATTTCATCTGACGATCGATGCAACTGTTTATTCATAAAATCATTAAAAACATCTTTCTTGAAAACAAAATTTGATTTTTCCAAAACGAACAAAATACACACACACACACACACACACACACACACACACACACACACACACACACACACACACACACACACACACACACACACACACACACACACACACACACACACACACACACACACACACACAAATCTTTTCCGTATAATAGTATATAATATTTTATTTTTAAAAAGTGTATGTGAAAATAAAGAAATGAAAAAACTATGATGCATTTTGTTGCGCTATGAAGCTGTTCAAAACGTCCAGATTCAAACTATAAAAAGAGTACTTTGTGTGGCCCATATGACTTGGTCGTGAAGGATAGCGAACGAACACGAAGCCTCATTGAGAATTGAAAAGTTGTTCGATTTTTTGAAACATAAAAGAACAAATTATATGAAAAGAGCAGCTTAGTAAGCTAATTACGCACTATAAAAACCCAGCTCAATACATGGAAGGAGAGATCGTAAGTCAGAGGATCGAAAGTAGCAGGATCGTAACTCGAAAGATTGCAAGTCGAAAGTTTTGGTGTAGAACGTATGAGGTTCGAATTTTTGTTCTTAAAGAATATTTGTTAGTCTGTTTTACGCTAATGGTAGCGTTCTGTGTGAGGGAGGCACTTACACATTCTGCGGATTTCAATTCGGACTAGGCACTGAAAAGAAAGGGTGAAGGCTCAGTTGGATAGAAAAATACAAAAAGAAACTCCACTGCATGTGCCCATTTCAAATTTTGAGCTCAACATTCGAATTCTGGTGATTGCTAAGCTGTCATTGATTCCGAAACTTGAGCAGAATTGTTGCTGAACGAAAGCACTCTGTGGCACAAAGGCCGTTGAAGAATGATGCTTACTTTCTGTGTTCCTTTGTTGGTTTTTTTTTGCTGTCTGTTGTTGTGTTTGGTGGTGTGTTTGTTGGTGTAGACTGTTGTCTGTTGCTCATAGAACAGGTAGGCACTAGCATGAAGCATAAGAGCGACCTGATGAGTTGATTGTTGGGATTGCGTCTTGAAAGCACCAAGTAGCGTGAACTTCATACATTAGGTTTTTTTAAACTATTTGTTTGACTTCAGTGACTCTTTATTTCCTCTGAAGCGCTTAAAACGAGGCAAGTGTCGAGAGCAGACTGGTGTGAATTGTGACAGGGATATTTACTTGTCTTGGCACCCCTTCGAAATGAGTGCTCGGATAATTTTTCATAGTGAATGAAACAACTGTTTTCGAAAGCCTTTCTTCGGTGCATACAACTTGAAATATTCAAGTAGGCTCATCTTTGCGTAAGCACGTGCAGGCATTGCATCATTAAGAAATGTTTGGGTGCGGTTAGAATGCGTTCGATGTGTGTGTTTTAATCAACTGTTTACGTTTTGATGTGTGTATTTTAATTAAATGTATGTATTTTGACGTGTGTATCCTATGTATTTTCTACGTATATTTTTTATTCTATGTATTTCCTACTTAAATTTTGTATTCTACGTATATCCAAAGTAATGTTTTTGAGAGTTTGGTGGCTTATGCACCACTTGATTATATGGACATTTTTAATACAGGAAAGACCGTAATTGATTGATGGTCGTGGTGATTGATGGAGTCTCATATTAGAGTAGCTTTGCAATTAACAGACAGATATTTCACTTTTTATTTAACTTAATGATGACTGATTTTTACTGAAACTTGATAAACAAAATAATACATAAAAAGTGTTTGTTCAAAAATTTAATAAATTTTAAATAAATAAATGAAGCCTTTGGTGGCAACTTTTTGTTTTTTTGAAATATCTTTAGTGTTTGTTACAACAAAAAGTCTTGAACGCCATCATGA
>OX387248.1:4141357-4153857 GCA_947562095.1 Branchellion lobata
ATTATTATTATTATTATTATTATTATTATTTTTATTTTTATTTTTATTATTATTTTTTTTTTTTTTTTTTTTTTTTTCTTATCCTTTTTATTTTTATTATTTATATTATCATCATCATCATCCTCATCATTGTCATTTTTATTATTACTTTTTTTTATTACTAGCATTATTATATATTTCAATTTTACAATGAGTGTTATTATCAATGTAATGACCGTTCTTTGTCATCTACTACAAGCTCTCCCATAGCAGACACCTTCATTCAAACAACTTTCCAACTTACCTCCTCTCATCACCGCTGCCGCAACTACCTGGAAAAAACACAAACAAAAACACCAAAACAATGCAACAAACAAAAACAACTTTATCACAATTAAAAAACAATTAAAAGCCTCTATCGGGAGCATCTTCAAAAACAACACAAAATTATCAATCAACACTAGAAAAAAGACTGACTACACCACAAACACACAAACAACCCCAAACGAAACACCACAAAAACCACAACAAACAACACAACATGAAACAACACAGACAAAACTACAAAAAACACAAAAATCAATGCCACAAACAACAACACAAACAATACCCCAGACAACACCACGTTTGGATAGTGCGTGAGATGAAGTGAGTCTTTTTAGATTAGAGTTGGGAGTAACACCTCGAAACTTGATTTCTGATGAGATCGAAAAAGTAGTGCTATTTACGGTATCAAAACCCAGAATGTTGGACTTGGACAGCAAGTCAGGACTGCCAAAAAACATAAATTTACTTTTTCTGACGTTTAGTTCCAATTAATTATGGAAGAATCAATTGATTGGGATGGAAAGACAGTCGGATATTATGTCAAGATGGGTTTGGGATTATCATCGGAAACTTCAATGAAGAGACTTACTTCATCAGCAAACTAATGGAAAGACAAGTCATGTTGCGGAATGATTTTACTAAAGGGAAATTTGTAATGAGGGATAAGTAGTAGACCAAAACAGAGCCTTGGAGAACGCCAGAGCTTAAGGAGGTGGTAGCGAAAAAAGGTTTCCCATTTTGATACTGTTTGCGTTCAGATAGGTAAGAGCTAAATTAAGAGAGATCAAAATCAGAGATATGAGAATAGATTTTTTAGTAGATCAGTGAAAATGCCATGGTCAATAGTATCGAAGGCAGCGGATAGACCTAAATAACCAAGGCGGCAGCACGACCTGTGGCACAAATTTTACGGAAATCATCTGTAATATGCAAAAGCGCCGTTTCAGTTGAGTGGTGCTTACGATAAGCAGCTTAGTAAGTATTGAAATTGAGAAACGAAAATATGTGTGGCATAGTTTTGATGAGTCCAACCTTTATATGACATTAGAAAGGAGGGTAAGATTAGAAGGGGGTCAATAGTTGGAAAGTTGGAAAGGGTCAAGATTGCTTTTCCTAAATAGTGGAAAAATTTGTGCTGTTTCATAAAAGGTACAAAAGGTAGCTTGTGAAAATGAAAGGTTTGTTAGCCTGCAAATGATTGAAGCAAAAAAGAAAGAGAAGCGTATCATTAAGAAAGTTGAAATCGAGTTAAGAAAAAATGATTAAGTTGGAAAGAGTGAATAAGCTTATTGATTTCAACTAGAGTCGCTAGAAAAATTTGAAAGTTGTATGTGGGTAAAGTCAAATGTTGGAAATATTGAAGAATTGAAGCTGGAAGTGAAACTGGAAGTGACTTGTGGATGAGGTTGATTTTTTTTAAAAAGAAAGTAGTGAAGATTCGATAAGTTTTTCGATATCAGAGTTAGAGCGGGAAAAGGTTGGTGGGGTTCTGTACAAGATATTGTTGTCTGTTTTTTAAAAAAAATCTTGAAGTGGGAGAAGTTAAAGAAAGTTCAGAATGTAAGTTATCAGCACGCAACTTGTTCCTTAAATAGCGGCATGCTTGCGCACCTGTTTGTAGTTATAGAAGAAATGATCGGGAATCGTTTTGCCGGGCTTCACCAAGTGAGACATTTTTCTTCCGGGTTTTGTTTAGTGTGTTGTCAGCTGTCAGAGCAGGGCCAGAAAGGTTGGGTTGGTGGAACACGCTAATACGTCAGGGAGCATAGGAATCGATCAAAAAACTCGAAGGTTTGTTTTTGAGGTCGAAAAATTCATCTACGGCAACATCGTCAAGGATGAGTGAGTTCAGAATATTTGTGAAGTTGGTCTAAAAAACATCATATTTGAAATTTTTGTAGTTACAAAAGGTGGTATAGCGGAGAAGGAGAGGGGGACGAAGTTGAGATTCCAATGAACGAGAAAGTGGTCAGAATCGACAAATTTCTGTCTAGGCCACCAGCCAGGTAAAAATCAAACTTTGAAGTAACGATAAGGTCCAAAATGTTGACTAATATGTGTGTGTGGGAAGATTAACGTGCTGCCCTAAATCGAGTTCATTCAAAAGGACATCAACTGAATTTCTTTGATTACGGCAGTTGGGAAGGTTAAAGTCGCCAGTTACAATAAAAAGCAAAAATAGAGAAGAGATGAAGTAAAAGTGAAAAGTGAGCTTGCAAAAATATTTGGTAGAGTTGGAGTTTGGAGGCGGTAAATGACAGAGACAGTGACAGAAGTTGAGGAAGGATCACTTTGGCTCTGAGTAGTTTGAAGGAAGAGTGAGACTGAGTCTCAAAAAAAGACAGCTTTGGGAGGTCAGAAGAAATTATGGAGATGGCCCCGCCTCGTCTATCACCAGGACAATATGAGTGTAATACATGAAGCCATGAAGAATAATGTCAAACTTTTTGAAATTTTCAGATTCCTCACTGATCCAAGTTCCTGTCAGAATTAAAATATTTATTTATGAGAGGTTATTTTACCTAAAATAAAAGTGGCTTTTTTGCAGGCGGAACGAGGATTAAGAAAACCGAATTTTATGGGTGAGAAGGGCTGACGGTAGAAGATGACCGTCATTGCCAAGCTGTGAGGCCCATTGTGAGACGAACTTTCTTTGGATAGACAGGTCAGCTATGGGACCGGCAGTCATGACATGGACTTTTTTTTATCTAAAACGGGAGACACAGACGGGTGAATACGATTTGGAGCAAGTGATGTGCCCATCGCCACAAGGAACACAGGTTCAGGGATTCTTGCATTTACTGGCGGTATGGCCGTAGGTCTGGCAGTTCTGACAGTGGGAAGAATTAATGAGAGTGTGGAAGATAAAAAGGCCGAATGGTAGCTGGGTTGATTTTTTGAAAAAAACTTTTGGGTAGATGTAAGAGGGGATCTGGACGTTCCACTCATGCTTTGATGGGGCACGCAGATTGACCCTGTGTTTGTAGGCCAAGATTTTCTTTGACGTAAGGAAGTACTTTTTTAATGAAACATTTTTGATATCTTAGTTGTTCACCCAGAAAAGAAGTTTCCATGGTAATGGTTAGGTCAACAAAAAGTGAGATGTTGATGTCGATGTCTGGGATGGTCTGCAAAAAAACCAGTGGGCTTAAGGGAGGTGTTCGAATCTGCCTTCCAGCTGATTAGCTCAGTGAGTCGGGAATGAAACGTGGGTTGAGAAGCATTTTGGTTTTGTTCGCTGCCATAACGAGTCTCTTACATGTGTCAATGGGAGACTCGTCAAAGGTGGATTTTCTTTTAATTGTTTTTTTTTATAATTGCGCCGTTGGTTTTAAGGATTTTAGGTATGGTTGGCTGCACAAGAGTAGTAAGCTTGAGTTTGCTTGAAAGGGTTTCTCCCAGTAGATCTAAGTACATTTTTTTAGCTCATAGGAAACACTACGAAAACTCCAAAAACCAACACTACAAATAACACCATAAAAAATATAACGAAAATCACCACGAACCAAAACACAAACAACCTTACGAAAATCACCATAAACAACACCACAAACAAAACCACAAACGACATCACAAACAACCCAAGAACTAAACAACAAACAACGCCACAGAAACATCACAAAAAGTACCACAAACAACACCACAAACAACACCGAAAAAACCATCAGAAACAACACCAGTAACATGATTACAAACAATACAACAAACAACATCACGAAAATCAACACAAACAACAACAAAAAGAAAATTACAAACAACACCACAAACAATACCACAAACACCACCACAAACAACACCACAAACAACACCACAAACAACACCACAAACAACACCACAAACACCACCACAAACAACACCACAAGCAACACCACAAACAACACAACAAACAACAGCACGAAAATCAACACAAACAACAACACAAAGAAAATTACAAACAACACTACGAACAACACCAAAAGCAACATCACGAAAAACACCACAAACAACACAACAAACAATATCACAAAAAACACTACAAAAAATAACCACAAACAACCCCACGAACAACATACAAACAATCCCAAAAACAACATAACAAACAAACCACAAAAAACACCACAAAGAACACTACGTACAACATCACAAACAACACCACAAACAAAATCACAAAAACACCACAAAAGACCTCAGAAACAACATCAAAAAAAACACCACAAACAACATTACAGACAACATCACATAAATCCCCACAAACAACACCACAAACAACATTACAAACAACACCACGAAGAACACCATAAACAACAGCAAAAACAACAGCACGGAAATCACCACAAAAAACACCACAAGCAGCACCACAAACTAGCCACAAATAACGTCACAAAAACACCACAAACAACACAATAAACATCAAGGAAACAAAATCAAAAACAACTCCAAAAACAACATCACAAAGAACACCACAAATAAGACCATGGAAAAACCCACAGAAAACACAACAAAACACACCAAAAACAATACCACAAACAGAACCACATATAACACCACAAACAACACTACAAACAACACCCCAAACAACACCACAAACAACATCAAAAAAAATACCACAAACAACACCACAAACAAAACCACAAAAAACACTTCAAAGAACACCACGAACAACATCACAAACAACACCACAAACAAAATCACAAACAACACCACAAAAGACTTCAGAAACAACATCACAAACAACACCAAAAGCAACACCACAAACAACATCATGAAAAAACACACAAACAACATTACAAACAACCCCACAAACAACACCATAAACGACATCACATAAATCACCACAAACAACACCACGAACAACACCACAAACAACATCACAAACAACACCAAAAACAACACCACAAACAACACCAGAAACATCACAGAAACAAAACCAAAAACAACCCCAAAAACAACATCACAAAGAACATCAAATATAAGACCATGATCAACATCACAAACAAAATCACAAATAACACCACAAACAACACCACAAACAACACCACAAACAACACCACAAACAATACCACAAACAACATCACAAACAACACCACAAACAACATCACAAACAGCACCACGACCAACATTACAAACAAAACCACAAACAACACCATAAACAACATCACATAAATCGCCACAAACAACACCACGAAAAACACCATAAACAACAACACAAACAACACCAAAAACAACACCACAAACAAAATCACAAACAACAGCACGAAAATCACCACAAAATACACCACAAACAACACCACAAATAATATCACAAAAGACACCCCCAAACAACACCATAACACCACAGAAACTAACCAGGAACAACCCCAACAACAACATCACAAAGAAAACCACAATTAAGACCATGAAAAACACCACAAACAACATCACGAAAAATACCACAAACAACATTACAAACAACACCACAAACAACACCATAAACAACAGCACAACCAACAGGGCGAAAATCACCACAAACAACACCACAAACTACCCACAACTAACATCACAAATAACACTACAAACAACACCATGACACCACAGAAAAAAAACCAAGAACAACACCAAAAACAACATCACTAAGAACACCACAATGAAACCATGAACAACACCACAAACAACACCACCAACAAAATTACAAACAACAACACAAACAACACTATAAACAACATCACATAAATCACCAAAAACAACACCACAAACAACATTACAAACAACACCACGAACAACTCCATAAACAACAGCAAAACAACAACACGAAAAACACCACAAAAAACACCACAAACTACCAACAAAAAACACCACAAACAACACCACAAACAACACCACAAACAACCCACAAATAACATCACAAAAAACACCACAAACAACACCATAAACATCACAGAAACAAAACCAAAAACAACCCCAAAAACAACATCACGAAAAAGACCACAAATAATACCATGAACAACACCACAAACAACCACAAACAACATCACAAACAACACTACAAATAAAACCAAAAAAAAAACCACAAAATACACCACAAACAACACCACAAACAGAATCACATATAACACCACAAACAACACTACAAACAACACCACAACCAACATCACGAATAATACCACAAATAACACCACAAACAAAACTAAAAACAAACCCACAAACAACATCACAAAAAACACTACAAACAAAACAACAAAAAACACTACAAAAACACCACAAACAACACTACAAACAACGCCACAAACAACATCACAAAAATACCCCAAAAAACACCACAAACAACAAAACAAACAACACTACAAACATTATAACAAACAACTCCACAAACAATATAAGAAACAACACCAAAAACAAGATCACAAACAACAGAACAAACAACATCACGAAAAAAACAACAAACAACACCACAAACAACATCACAAACAACACAAAAAACAACCCCACAGAAAACATCACAAACAAAACCACAAATGAAATCAAGAAGTCCTCCACAAACAACACCACAGACAACAACCACAAACAACACCACTAACAACACCACAAACAACAAAACAAACAAAACCACAAGCATCATCACAAGCAAAATCACAAACAACATCACCAAAAACTCCAAGAACACTACAAAAAACACAATGAAAACCAAACAACACATGAACAACATCACAAACAACCCTACAAACAAAATCACAAACAATTCTACAAACAATATCACAAAGAACACCAAAAATAACATCAAGAAAATCACCACAAACAACACCACAATCAACACCACGAACAACACCACAAACAACCCCACAAACAACATCACAAACAACAACAAATAAAACATAATAAAAACAAAGCTAACAACACAACAAACTACAATCAAGACAACATTACGAACAACGCCACAAACAACACTAAAAACAACACCCCGAACAGCATTACAAACAACACCAAAAACAACACCACAAAAAACATCATAAACAACATCTTGAACAACATCAAGAAAAACACTACAAACAACACCACAAACAACACCACAAATAAAATCACAAACAACACCACCAAAAACTCCGAAAACAACACTACAAAAAACACTATGAAAACCAAACAACGCCACAAACAACCTTACAAACCATATCACAAAGAATACTACAAATAAAATCAAGAAAATCACCACATACAACACCACGAACAATCCCACAAACAACATTCCAAACCACACCACAAACAACACCACAAACAGCATCACAAATAACACCACAAACAACAACACAAACAAATCCACAAGCAACATCACAAGCAAAATCGAAAAACAACGCCACAGAAATCTCCAAAAACAACATTACAAAAAACACCATGAAAACCAAACAACACAAGAACAACACCACAAGCAGCCATATAAACAAAACTTCAAACAACACGACAAACAATACCAAAACAACACCCCAAGCAACACCACAAACAACACCAAATACAAAACCACAAAAATCAGCACAAACAACACAAAAAACAATGCCAAAAACATCATCACAAACAACACCATAAAAACCAAACAACGCACAAACAACACCACAACAACCCTACAAACAATATCACAAAGAACACAACAAATAAGACCACAAAAAATACGACAAACAAAACCACAAACAACATGACGAACAACACCACAAAAAACACCACAAACAAAACCAAAAACAACACCTCGAACAGCATTACAAACAACACCAAAAACAACAATACAAACAACACCAAAAACACCACAAAAAACATCACAAACAACATCAAAAACAACCCCACTGAAAAAATCAAAAAGAACACCACAAACAACACCATAAACAACACCACAAATAAAATTTAAAAAATCACCACAAAGAACACCACAAAGAACACCACTAACAACACCACAAACAACACCACTAACAACACCACAAACAACCCCACAAACAACAACACAAACAAAACCACAAGCAACATCACAGGCAAAATCACAAACAACACCTTCAAAAACACTATGAAGACTACCACAAACAACACCATAAACAACACGACAAACAACTCCACAAAAAACACCACACAAAACACCACACAAAACACCACAAAAAACACCACAAAAAACACCATAAAGAACATCACAAACAACACCCCTAAACAACAATAAAAACAACATCACAAGCAACAACAAAAATAACACCGCAAACAACACCAAAAACAACATTCCAAACACCACCACAAACAATATTACAAACAACATTACAAAGAACACTACAAACAACCTCGCAAACACACCACAAACAACACCACAAATAAAATTACAAACAACACCACAAACAACATCCCAAACACACCACAAACAACACCACAAACAACACCACAAACAACACCACAAACAACACTACAAACACACCACAAACAACACCACAAACAACACCACAAACAACACTACAAACAACACCACAAATAAAACCACAAACAACAACACAAAAGCACTACAACGTCGGGGTATTAATGGCTTCGATGTAGCTCGAATACTTATGAAATAATTGCGCTGGCCACATGTGCGGGCAATCTTCACGCATAAAAAGAACAAAAAATTTTTTTTTCAGCCCTCTTGTTCTTTACATCTTGCTTTTCTCAACTTTCGATCCGCCTTTCCACTATCTTTCCTCTCAATGCAACTTTTATGGAACATTGAACTACCGCAACTTGAACAGATCCCACCACGAAAAACTTTTGATTTGTTAATAATATCATTCCTTTTATTGCGGCCATATTGGCGAATATCTAGTCGTTTTCCAAAGAAAGTTAATTATCTCTGCCATTGTATTTATTTTCAATCTGAGCTCTTTTGACTTTATTTATAAATTCTATTAGCGACCACTAAGTCGTAAAGCATGTGTCGATGACAGCAAAACGACACAAATAGGAAGAGATAAAATTATCTTTTGCTCTTCAGTTGAATGTTTGTCTTGTAAATAAATTCCAAGCAGAAGTTTTCTCTACAAAGGCCTTCAAGAAGAAGAAAAACAGACTTGCAATAATTCTCGGAAGCAATGAGCTACAATGGCATCCAACCATTCTCACATCCACAAAAGATTCCAACATTCAATGGGTCTCCTTATCTTCTTCTCCGCTTTCCAACCCTTGTCAATTTGTGGCAAGTGTGCATTTATTTTGAAGTTTTTAAACACAAAAATATCATTTTGTTGGTATGCATACACGAACAAACACTGGTGTAAAATGGTGTATAGGATTGTATGCCTACGATCCATTGATATTTCTGTATGACGTGTGGAATGGATTGCGAAATGAATTATCAATGTGGCTGCAATATTTTTATGCTTGCTGGCTGAAAAGACTATGACACTAATGTGAGTTGAGAACGAGCTGGTTTGTCACTGACGCTAGCTTTGTTCTTTGAGTCATCTTTGAAAATTCACACACGGTTTATGGGCGTGTTATGTGCTTTTCGTGTCAAAACCTTAATAAAAGCCTTCATTCTATAGTATTATATAAGAAACATTTTTTTCATATTATATATTGCCTATGTTCAAAAATGAATTTTATTTCGGAAGACATCGGTTACACACGGATGAATCTTCTTGGCACATTACGAAACAAGTTCCACCGCACATGAAGCCATTCAACGTTTTTGTATATATTATAGCTATTTCTTCATTAATTCAGTGCTTATAAAGGCATGTGGTTGTGTGTGTGTTTGTGTATGTGTATGTGTGAGTGTGGGTGTTTGTGTGTGTGTGTGTGTGTGTGTGTGTGTGTGTGTGTGTGTGTGTGTGTGTGTGTGTGTGCGTGTGTGTGTGTGTGTGTGTGTGTGTTTGTGTGTGTGTGTGTGTGTGTGTGTGTGTGTGTGTGTGTGTGTGTGTGTGTGTGTGTGTGTGTGTGTGTGTGTGTGTGTGTGTGTGTGTGTGTGTGTGTGTGTGTGTGTGTGTGTGTGTGTGTGTGTGTGTGTGTGTGTGTGTGTGTGTGTGTGTGTGTGTGTGTGTGTGTGTGTGTGTGTGTGTGTGTGTGTTTATGTGTTTATGTGTGTTTATGTGTGTATGTGTGTGCTTGTGTGCGTACGAGTGCATGCGTGCGTAAGTTTGTATATTTCGGTGTTTTTGTTACTTTGTGGACGTATACGTGTGTCCACGCCGAAATGTGCGCACATTGTGCATAAAAAAATATTTTAATTACCCTCACTAATCGTTGCCTGCGATGGGCTCGTACGAGGTGTGGCGGCAAGGCTGTGTGGAATGGGCTTCGGATGAAATGATCACGTGCTCACGTGAAACAAGCTTCACTCCTTCCTTCCACAAACTTCTCATTCCGTCTGTATTTCTTCGAAGATTTTTTTAATGTTCTTTTTCAAAGACTTTCTTGTTTAGAAATTATTTTATAGCCGGAAAATTTTCAAATGCGTTGAAATTGCTAGATCGAAATTATTAGTTTATCAGGTGTGTTCATCATTCTGGTTCCAAATTAGTTTTGGCTCTATTTTCACCCTGACTTTAACTGCTGCTATTAATGCAGTAACTTTCCCAAAAGGTTTATAATTACTATGACCACATTTTTCTAAGATCCAGTTTATATTATATGTTGAAACTGATGCGTCTAAATTTCAGTGCTTGTGCTTTGGCATTCTTCATTTTATTCTTAGACATGAACTTTGATTGGAGAAAGTCAACGCGAACATGATAGAATATTTTTATTTTTGGTGTTCCTTGAAAGTTTCGAGCAAGTCAGAAACTTGTTCGTTTTGAGGATAACTCAAGTCTGGACAGTTGAATGGATTTTGTTGATTTCTGCATTTAAAAAACTTCCACCGTTGAAAGAAAAAAATCGATATTTTTTTAATTCAATTTATAAAACACATTTAAACTGCAATTATGAAATAAGAATATTTATTGTTTTTGTGGGCAAGCCGAGATAAAGATTACTAATTTTATATTTAATTTAATTTTGAAAATCTTTAATTTTCCTGAATTATCGCAAATGGAACTCCAATTCATTTCCTTCCAAGGGACGTTGACACTTCATTCCAACAAATTCGTCCGTAAAAAAATAGTAACCTTTCAAAACCGATACCGGAGTTTCAGCTTTAGCGAAAGCGTGTAGGGCCGTTACTTCAATTTACTTCACTTAAAGTATTTTCATTAACTATTTGAAATTCAAAGTTTCAAATATTAGTTATAAATAAGTAAATTTATTTAAGATTTTTATTTTTTCCTGATTACAAAGATTTTGAAAAGATTTTAAAGAGATTGCTCAATCCGCCATTTTCGTTTGAAATACATAAATTGCAGTGAAATCGTCAATCAACGCCTCCATAAATACTGTTTGCCAAAGAACTCAACAAAGAAGTGAACGAGTGTTGAAAGCATCTCAAGGAATTGTGATATCCAGACAAACTTCCTTGTGAATATAAAAAATGGCTGAGAATAAAAATAGAAAAAAAGAAGACACAACTTGAAATAACTCTGCAATAGTTATGTGATGTGATTTTAAGATACGATTCAATTCTCAAATTTTAAGACGCATTTATTTGATTTAATAGACAATTCTGCTTTTGAATTTATTAGAATCTTTCAACATTCCAGTTTTGGTTAATACGATGAAACATTCTTCAATAGTCATTCAATATAAACTATAACTTAAATCTAAATTTTTGAGATTCATAGATTTGATTATATAGTCAGTTTTTGATCTCTTGCAACAGACAATTGACAGTTTTTATGACATTCAGTTATTGTTGATTTTAATGTTTTATTTTTTCGTTTTGATTGTTCACCATGCTTTGTGCCATTTCCAGCGTTTGTCTGAATTTGACTCAATAAAGATTATAAAAAAATTAGAAAAAACCCATTCCCATATAGACCTGAAGCGACATGTAAGGTTAAAAAGACATCCATCAAACTAACATGAATAGGAATAAATGACTCACACGTCTTTGATGTTTTCACGTCAACAAAAAGACATAATTTCGCAAAAAGTTATTTTTTTATTCAATAATATTATTCGTATTTTTATTGTTATTAATTATGAAATATAAAAAAATAGACGAGAAAGAAGTGAGGCATTGGGCGTTTTTTGAGTGTTCTTGCTAAAGAGCAGTGCATTCATGAAGACAAGACACACCTTTGTTGGGAAGTGAAAATGTGCCATGGAGATGCATGGAGCCTCTGGTTGGGTTGCGTTCGTTGTTGGGAAAAAAA
>OX387248.1:4161357-4166357 GCA_947562095.1 Branchellion lobata
ACAATCTTTTAACTTTTCCACCAGATTTCAATTTATCCAACAAGGTTTCCATTTATCCTACAAGCTTTTTACTTATCCAACAAGATTTCAACTTATCCAACAAGCTTTTAACTTATCCAACAAGGTTTCAACTTATCCAACAAGATTTCAACTCATCCAACAAGATTTCAACGTATCCAACAAGATTTCAACGTATCCAACAAGCTTTCAACTTACCGAACAAAAGCTCAATTTACTAAACAAGATTTCAGAATCGATATGTCATTTCATAATGAAAATACAAATAAAAAGCAATGAAAAGCATGTCAAGGAATTGTAAATCTGCCTCACCCTCCAAGTCTAAATGGGGCTCCCTTTCTAGCTTATTATATAAAAACTCTCCACCTCCTCCTTTTTTTCACAGCTTTTTCTAACAAAATTCTTTCTCCCAGAAATGATGATTCATCTTTTCTTATTTTTATAAAACTCTGTGATGCTTCTCTCAATACCTTTTCTTCAATAACCTTCTGAATAATCAATTCAATGTTTTCTTCCACATGTTCTTTTGACCTCATACCAACTCATATTTTTGTAGAACTTTTTTTTTCTATCCAATAATTCATGAGTTAATTAACCTCTTTTTTACTACAGCTATCTTCTCATCTTCTTTAAAAAAATCTTTTACACCAATAATAAAGAAATCTCTAGATTCTCTTCTACCAACGAACTATAGGCCTACACCTAATTTTTCCTATAGCTTAAATTCTGGAAAAGGTTGTCTATTTTCAGCTTCTCCCTTTTTCCAGGCTAACCATTTGCTCCCTTCTACTCACTCTGGTTTTCGTCCTTTTCACAGTAGTGAGACCTCACTTGAAAATCTAAAATTCTTTTACTTGCCTGTGACAAGAGTAATATCTCCCTTTTTCTTCTTCCTTTGACACTGTCGACCACTCTTTACTAATTCAGCAACTTTAAACCCATTTTGGAATTTCTGGCTTTTGTATTAAATGGATTTCCTCTTACCTCTCCAACGAGAGTTCTGTAGTTTCTATGAATAACTCTTTCTTACTTCTTCTTCTTCTTCTTTCCCATTTGGTGTTTATCAGGGTTCTGTTTTTGGTCATCTTCTTTTTATTCTTCATACTTCTGAACTCTCACGAATTATTTCATCATTTTCTCTTCAGAGTCAACTTTATGCTGATGACTCTTACATATTTACTTCATCTTCTAAATATGAATTATTTTCTACTATCTAAAGTTTTTTCTTGTATTGGTAAAATAATCTGTTGGAATGATTCTGTATTTTTCAAACTCAAATTCTCGAAATTTGATCCTAAATCTTTAAGCAAGTCTTCTCTGTTTATTGAATCTCTTCCCTCAATTAATATTTCATCTAACCTTTCACTTTCCCCTTTTTCCACCATTCATAGTTCAGGTATCACCTTTGACTCTTCACTTTTTTCATATCACAAATAAACTCTGTAGTTATATCATCTTTTTTCCATCTTTGTCGTATCAAGTAACTGAAACTTTTCTTAGACAATCCAACCTTCAAACTACTAGTTTCTTAGCTTATTTTGTCCTGCTTTGACAATTGTAACTATTTATACTATGGACTCCCAGAGACCACGCTACACCCTCTCACCAAAGCTTTTAATAGCACTGCCCGTTTAGTTTCTGGCACTCATAAATTCCTTTTTCTAACTCCTACCCTTATCTTTTTACACTGGTTGCTTCTTTAAAAAATTTCGGTTCTCAAAATCTGCACTTTCATGTGTAAAATAAAAAATAATCACTCACCTTAACTACTTAGCTGAACTTTTTAAGTTGCCTTCTCGTAAAGGACTGAGATCTTCTACTTATTCTAATTTTTTTAAGATACCTTCTGATAGCACTTATGCTAAATCTGCTTTTTCCTACTGTGGGCTCCTTCTATGGAACTTTTCCCCCCCAATCTCACCTCTATTCTCTACTTCCATTTCGTAAATCCCTTGAAACTTTGTTGTTCAAACAGATAGTAGCAAAGTGCTTTTAAACAGTGTGGAATCAGCGCTATACAAATGCTTTGATTAGATCAGAAAGAATTGCGGATTGGCTTTTTCGGGCAGATTTTCTGTGAAATGGGAGATGGCAAAAGAAGAATAGAATGGTAAAAAAATATCTCCAGTCCTACAACGTACTCATCTCACTAGAATAAAACACTTTTCAATAGTTATTTTATGTAATTGTATGCTATAATTCGATCATAAATTTAGAAAACTCATTCATTTGCTTCCATAATCAATTTTTTTTATTTACACGTTAGAGTTTTTTAAAATATAATTGTTTCGATAACTTTGAGTTTTTTTTCATTTTTTAAAATTTTCTGTAACATGTTTGCTCCTTTAGCATAATGGTTAGTGAACTTAACTGTGAAGTGTGATACTTATGCTTCAATTTCGGGTTAAGCTCAAAGTCGAATTGTGAAAAACGGCAACTCGAGTGTAGAGAGGCTTGGTCACCTATTAGCCCAGCAGCAAGTACAACCTTTTTTGGAAAACACCTTTGAAACATGGCTAAAAGGTGCTCAACAAACGCATTGATATTATTTGACTACCCTTCGCCACAGGCAATCTTCACCACGCAGAAGCGAGAAAAATCACAATGGAAAGTGAAGAGCAGAAGCGAACGATGGAATAATGACGTATAATATATTCATAGAAAACTGCAATCAAATATATCAAAGTAAATAAATCAACCAAAAACAAAAATAAAACAGCTAAAAGTGCTTTTTCGCATTCGAATTTCGGATGAATTGGTGCTCATTTGAGCTCTTCTTTTGCCCATAGATTTTTTCCGTACCATCTGTTTCCCAATGCTGCACGCATCCATCATCATGCATGCAGAGGGAATATTCTAAGACCACTCTGAAGATATGGCAAAGTTTATATCAAATCTTGAGGGCTTCAAACATTTAGGACTGTTTGTTTTTTGACATGAACCCCTTCAAGAGTTTATTTATTTTTGTTGAGTGTCCTTGGTGAAAGGAATGATGGTTACATGAAATGATGGATGTGCAGGAGTGGATGGAGTAAGAACGAGGCGATGAGAGTTAATAAACTGAATTTACCAAATGTCACATGTAATTAGTGATTTTAAGTCAGTTTTGTAGTTGGCACTAGCAGAAATAATTCTTCGCCTCATTTTCTGTCTGTCTCAATCGATGATCGTTGACATCTTCAACCTTCCTGGCCGTTTTAAACGAAAGAATAGTCAAATCAAGTGACTGTTCGAAGTTATTTACACTTCTTTCGAGCTAGAGCTTTGGAATTAACTACCTCAATAAGCCACTGAATGTTTGAACTAGAATTTCAAACGCAACTTATTTTCAAAACTATTTCTTAATTTTGTGAAACTTTTTGAAGGGTTCCACTTTAAACTTCAAAATCACTTTAGAAACCGTAGAAGCTCCACTGCTAAAAATGATTCGATTTGCAAGCTTGGAATACATCGCAATAATTCTCAGTCGTTGTATCAAACATTCATTTTCCAATGAAAGTTTTATAATAAGATAAGCGACAATGATTGAGTTAGCGAAGGTGATTAATTCAATTGTACCCCACTGATTTATGCACAGAGTCGTGCCTCGTCGAAAAGTAATTACTATTTTTAAACACAAGATAAGTTTGAACAAAAAGTTGAAAAGTTTCATTGTATATTCCTCTGCTACGCCTCAAATTCATCACATCTTTTGAGATTATTTTGAAATTTTTCGAGCTTGAAAGTAAAAAATATGTTTTAGCAGATTTGCAGTTTACAGATGGTTGAATATCGTTCTCATTGTACTTTGATTTTAGTTTTATACGTGAAAACTCTTTAAAACATTGGTTTCCTTATGAAAAACTCTATACAAAAACAACAAAAAACAACGAACAACACCAACAATGAACAACAATAAAAACACAAAAAACCACTCACAAACAAGTTTCAAGACACAATCATGTGGAGCAAATGAGGTTTTGTAGAGTGTGGGCTAGGGTTCACCGAGCAGAGTAGACTTTCTACTGAGATTTTTCACTAGGACCCTCCACTAGACTTTCAATAGGATTTGACTAGGCCCAAACGATACTATAAAACACTATACAACCATAAGAACACAAAAGTACTAGAAAACAGTAGAAATAATAGAAAATAATACCAACACGACAAAAAGCGGAAATACTTCTATTAAACTTTTTTAACATTTGAAAATATATAAATTCTGCAAAATAAATGATAAAAATCACAAACACTGGGAAGCCCGAACACGATGAACATTAACAAAACTACAAACAAGGAATTTTGTGACGTTTCCGTTGTTATAAATTCGATTTTTTCTCCTATTTTGATTTTTTCATCTTTCTACACATTTCAGTTACTTGATTCATTAGAGATGATAAAAATACAATTGCTAGAATTTTTTTGGTCTAACACAACATGCTAATTTTCCAACACACACTGCTGGGACACTCTTGCTTATATAATCTCTTCTTTTACTAAACCATCCATCTCTGCTGAATCTCTCAATTTTTCTGACCCCTCTCTTATAAACTTTCCATTCACTATTCCATCTTTTACAACCTCCCATCTTGAGATTAATAAAAGGCCTTGGTCAAATTTGGTAAAAATTCCTTTCTGAATTCCTTCTCTCAGTCTCCCTTTGATCCTTTTTCTCTCTCTGACCCAAATCTTTTTCTAACAGCCTTAAATGATTATCTTTTTAAGAGTCTTGATGCTGTTCTTCCTGCAAAGACTTTTCAATCGCCTTTTTTCTTCTAAGGCTTTTCGGTTTGGTAGTCAATTCATCATCATCATCATCATCATCATCATCATCATCATCATCATCATCATCATCATCATCATCATCATCATCATCATCATCATCATCATCATCATCATCCTCATCATCATCATCATCATCATCATCATCATCATCATCATCATCATCATCATCATCATCATCATCATCATCATCATCATCATCATCATCATCTTCCTCCTCT
>OX387248.1:4171357-4198857 GCA_947562095.1 Branchellion lobata
TTTGAATATTTTTCAACTTGACTTTCACTTTCAAGGTCGAAACGGTCAATTCAACTGCTCCATAGATAGCGGGTCAGTACGCACAAATTTTCATCTCTGTAACCCCTTTGTGAAAAATTCTTATTCTTCTCTTTTTCATTCTAATTTTCTTTACTTGAGTTGCTATTCCTTTTGAGATATAATATTATGTTAAAATTTAATGATAGTATGACATTATAGCTATATACAGTTTATTAGAATATTGTTCGAAATTGTACTATTCTGATAGATTTATATTTTATTATCGTGAATATTTAAGAAAAATTTAATATAATATTCATGTTCTCATTAGAAACATAAATTATACTCATTATAAGTTCACATTATTATTATACTTCTTTGAACTATTGTTATCTTGGTTTGATCATTTTGTATAATACATTGTTGTATCATTGCTATACCTTGCAATTATTTTATATGAAGTTTGTATAAATCAATAAAACACTTCGAAGTTTGGATTTATTTGTATATATATATATATATATATATACAAATAAATCCAAACTTCGAAGTGTTTTATTGATTTATACAAACTTCATATAAGATAATTGCAAGGTATAGCAATGATACAACAATGTATTATACAAAATGATCAAACCAAGATAACAATAGTTCATATATATATATATATATATATATATATATATATATATATATATATATATATATATATATATATATATATATATATATATATATATATATATATATATATATATATATATATATATATATATATATATATATATATATATATATATATATATATATATATATATATATATTGTATATAAAAATACACAAAATATAAATTGGTTTTGGATTATACTTATGCTAAATCTGCACTATTTTTACTTATATAAAACTCTCTTCTCCCCAATCTCACCTCTATTACTTCTCTACTTTATTTTCGTAAAGCTCTTGAAAAATTGTTGTTTAAACACTTCGTAGCAGAGGGCTTTTGAACAATGTTAATCAGCGCTATACAAATGCTTTGATTAGATTAGATTAGATTAGATTAGATTAGATTAGATTAGATTAGATTAGATTAGATTAGATTAGATTAGATTAGATTAGATTAGATTAGATTAGATTAGATTAGATTAGATTAGATTAGATTAGATTAGATTAGATTAGATTAGATTAGATTAGATTAGATTAGATTAGATTAGATTAGATTAGATTAGATTAGATTAGATTAGATTAGATTAGATTAGATAAACCAGTAAAGTTCATAAACCAAATCAACTTGCCATAAAGTGAAATGGAATAACTTTTGGATGTTTATAAAGAAATATGAAAAGCGAAATAGCGTTTCTTTAAATAGCAGAAATCTTTCAAATAAATCGGTTTGCAAAGGCCACTGAAGTTGTTGAGATAAACGAAAAGCCAAAATACAGGAAGATTCTAAAACAAACAAAAATTAAAAGCCTTCGTATATTTTGTAATAGTTTCAAGATTCAAAAGTAGTTTTGGGTTTTCAAAAGGATTCGATGTTAAAAATATATTTTAGATTTTTAAATCGCCTTTGAACCTAGTGCTGAAGGCGTGTTAGAACTTTTTTATTAGATGAGGGTGCCAATAGTTTGAAAACATTTTGATCCCTTTGAGGCTTTTCAGAAGATCAATTTTTTCAGATACTTCCATTTGAAGGCGATAAGCAGCAAAGAGTACCACCTTCTCACCTCTCCCTTCTTTCCGAACCTCAAAGTCCACAAGAACAAGCACCAAATCCCAGTCAACATCTTTTGCCAGGTGCCCTTTAATGTTTTTGATGTTTTTTAACATTTAAAATATAATTTTTTGAAAATTTTAAGTTTTTTTTCTGGTTTTTTCTCACATCAAAGGGTTTCTTTTTGTATGAACTAATAATAAACGAAGCAAGTCCGTTGTAACTATTTGGTTTAAAATTTTGAATAGCAATAAAAACGGCTTTTTTGCGTACCTTATTACATTGAATATTGAAACGCGCTTAAAAATAATCAGTGCTATACAAATGTTTTGATTGGATTAGATTAGCACAAATTAGATCGGCAGCAGCATAAAGCCCTTTAAGCTTCCAAGAACGTGAATTGAGGCATAGTGGTTAATTTTCTCACACGAAATTTTGTACAAAATTGCTACAAAGCGAATGAAAAAACAATAATTATACTTTTAGCTTTCAAATATTTATCCCGCTCTCCTCGGTCACAAACTTGCTTTCGAGGTGTTGAATTCATTTGAAAATTTCATTAGTCTCACTAAGTTCTACAGTGCAGCTCAATAATGCAGTATTTTTATTTTTGCTTTTTTTCTGTGTAAGCCTTTTGAAGCGTGGTTTGGGACAAAGGTTTTGTACGACGTTGGCAATCCAACTTTTTCAAGCTCAAAAGCCGAAATGCATCTATTAAACGAATTCCGATTGTTTTATTCGAAGAATATTCAATATAATTTTTGAATAACTCGGTTTGTGAAGTTTGAATCTTAATGATTCTCAGTTTCTCTTCATTGTTTCCATAATTTTGGTTAGCACCGTGACGAACGATGGTTTTTGCTACGGACTGTTTTAAACTTGCAATTTTGACGAAAATTTTATGTCACAATTTTTTTATATTTCATCATTTTCAGATTCAAGTACTGGTTTGAAATATATATTTTTTATTAAAATTTCTAATGAATTACTCTCCCGACTCCCATCGGAATCTTTCTTCTGTGCCCTTTCGCTCACCTCGCCTCGTTAGACCTAGAATTTTGTATCTAAACTATCTAAATTCTAAATGTAGGTTCAATTTTTTTCAAAATAAATTATTTTACAAAACACCTAAAAATGAATTAAAAAACCGCTTCTTTACGCGACTCTTTCAAATTCTAATAATGAACTAAACCTTTCTTTATTTAACACCAGGTCACTTACCAATAAATTTTTACTCGTTTTTAATCTTCTTACTTCTTCTTCTATAAACTTTTTAGGTTTAACTGAGACATGGCATGAAGATGCCACTTCCCCATCCTTACTTTCTGTTTCTCCTTCATCTTACTCTTTTATTGAATTAACTAGGTTTTTTACAAAAGCTTTTTTTCTTTTTCCCTCCTCCTAAGGTGGCATTTCTTTGTTCTAAAAATTTATCTTTTCTGCTTCTTACATCCATTATCTTTCTTACTTTATTTTCGAATGTCTATTTTCATCATTCAAGTCTTCTTCTAATTTCACTTTTGTTATTGCACTAATTTATAGGCCTCGTTTTTCCTCCCTCCCCCTTTTTCTTGAAGGGTTCTCAGTTTTGACTGAGACTTTTTATATGCATTCTTCTCTTTTTTTCATTTAGAGATATTTTATAATTTCTCATAATAATAAATTGAATTCCTATTCTTTGAAACTAAATTTTATTTTTGATTTTTCTCACCTTACCCAACATCTTAATTTTTCAACACACACTGCCGAGAGCACTCTGGATTATATAACCTCCTCTTCTTTCACCAAACCATCCATCTCTGCTGAATCTGTTACCTTTTCTGACCACTCTCTTATTAATTTTTCATTCACTATTCCATCTTTTCCAATCTCCCACTTTAAGATTAATAAAAGTTCTTAGTCAAAATTTAATAAAGATTCCTTTCTAAATTCCTTCTCTCAGTTTTCATTTGATCCTTTTTCTCTCTCCAACCCCAATCTTTTTCTAACAGCCTTCAATGATTTTTTTGAACGTCTTGATGCTGTTCTTCCCAGAAAAACTTCCTTTTTTCGTTTTTCTTCTTTTAAGGCACCTTGGTTTGATAGCCAGTGCTTTTCTGTCAAAATGGATGTTCGAAAGTTTGAACGAGTCTAACAAGCAGATCGTTTTACAACCTCATGTGACAAATGGCAGAAAGATTTATCATCCTATAGAAGTCTTTTCTAGTTCAAGCTTTCTTCCTTTGTCATTGATTCCATGAAATCTGCCTCATTCTCCAAGTCTAAATGGGGCTCTTTTTTTAGATTATTGTATAAAAACTTTCCACTTCCTTTTTTTCACAATTTTTCCAAGACACCTAACAAAATTCTCTTTTCTAAAAACTTATCTAATTTTTTAAATAGTTTTTATTGAAGAAAATTCAGACAAACGCTGGAAATGGCACAGAACATGGTAAATAATCAAAATGAAAGAAAAAAATTAAAATCAACAATAAGTGAATGTCATAAAAACTGTCAGTTGTATGTAGCAAAAAATCAAAAACTGTTTATAGAATCAAAATTATGAATATCAAAACTTTAGAATTGAGTCATAGTTTATATTGAATGACTATTGAAAATTGTTTCATCAAATTAAACAAAACTGTAATGTAAAATGGTTCTAAGAAATTCAAAAGCAAAAGTGTCTATTAAATCAAATTAATGAGTCTTAAAATTTGAGAATTTAATCATATCTTATAACCACATAACATAACTATTGGAGAGTTAATTCTTATTTCAAGTTTCTGTGAACAACTCTCATTCTACTCCTTCCTTTTACCCATTTGGTGTTTCTCATGGATCTGTTCTTGGTCCTCTTCTTTTTATTCTTTATACTTTTGAACTCCCAAGAATTATTCCATCATTTTCTTTTCAGAGTCAACTTTATGCTGATGGCTCTTACATTTTTACTTCATTTCATTAATATAAATTAACTTTTGCTGTCTCTAAAATTTCTTCTTGTATTGGTAAAATAATCTCTTGGAGTGATTCTATGGTCCTCAAACTCAAGCTTTCAAAACTTGATCTTTTATATTTTAGCAAGTCTTCTCGACTTATTGAATCTCTTCCTTCAATTAATATTTCATCAAACCTTTCACTCACTTCTTATTCCACCATTCATAGTTAAGGTTTCACTTTTGACTCTTCACTTTCTCTCATACCAAAAATAAAACCTTTAGCTAAATCATTTTTTTTCATCTTTGCCGTATCAAGTAACTGAAAATTTTCCTAGACAATCCAACCTTCAAACTACTAGTTTTTTCGCTTATTTTTTCCCGCTTTGACTATTGTAACTCATACTATGGACTCCCAGAGATCACGCTACACGCTCTCACCAAAGCTTTTAATAGCGTTTTTCGTTTAGTTTCTGGCACTCATAAATTCTCTCGTCTTACTCCTACCCTTATTTTTTACACTGGTTGTCTCTTAAAAGATATCGGTTTTCAAAATCTGCACTCTCATGTTTAAAATAAAAAATGATCACTCACCTATTTACTTAACTGACCATTTTAAGTTGCCTCCTCGTAAGCGACTGAGATCTTTTATTTATTCTCGTTTTTAGGATATCCTCCAATAGTACTTATGCTAAATCTGCACTTCCCTAATGTGAGTCCCTTTTATGGAACGCTCTTCCCCCAATATCATCTTTATTATTTCTCTACTTTCCTTCCATAAAGCCCTTAAAACTTTGTTCTTTAAACAGTTCGTAGCAAAGCGCTCTTGAAAAGTTCCTTCAGCGCTATACAAATTATTTAATTAAATTAGATTAGATTAGAATTTTATCCCCTATTAAACTCAAAACTTCTTTCTTTGAACTTATTTATAAGCTTTAAAACCCGGTTATTTTAGCAATTGTTTATCGACTCTAGCCTTATATGGTTGGTAAATCCAGCTATGAATTGTGAACAACAGGGTTTGATTTCTAGCCAAGCTCAATTTTTTCTGTAGAAAAAATAACTCAAGTAAAAAACAGACGTCATGCTAGTGTGGCTTAGTCACCTGGTAGCCAACAGCCAGTAAGATCTTTTCTCTGGAAACTTCAGATGCATTTATTTGATAAGTTTAAATATGACTAACTAAACCTTGGTACTTTTTCTTGATAATTAATACTACTACTAATAATAATATTAGTAGTAGTAGTATTGGTAGTAGTATTAGCAGTAGTCATGTTTTTTTGTTTATTTATTTTTATTATTTATTTATATTATTGTTATAAGTTGAGTGGCTTCGAAACTCTTGAGTGGCTTCGAAACTCTTGAGTGGCTTCGAAACTCCTGAGTGGCCTCGAAACTCTACGGATTTAATGCCGCTATAATAATATTCGTGTTTGTATTGTTTTGTATTGTATTTCTGCAAGACACCAAGACAACCACCACTCAGGACGCAGGACGTCCAGAGGCCTTGTCGTCCAGCAAGTACTTACTGGTCAGCCTGTACGACTCTAAACAAGAAAAAATTGAATTTAGTCAAGAGAGGTACGAGGAATCGATCGAAGAGAACAACCCACCGGGGGTGGCTTTGATGAGAGTGGAAGTTGTTGATTATTCTGAAAGTCCTGGCACTGTACAGAAGAGGTGGTTTGAGCTCAAAGGAGGTGGTGGCAGGTTTTCTATCAACTCCTCAACAGGACTCGTGCTAGTCGAAAAGAGACTCGACCGAGAAGACAGCGCCAGACACCACATGCAGTTGATGGCTTTCGAACGACGCACCAACGTGAAGGCGAACAAAAGCAAGAACTCCAGGGAGCCTCAAATTGTTCTCCTCTCATGCACCGCTTCCATCATCGTCCGAGTCACAGATGCAAACGACAACCCACCTGTCTTTTCAAACCCCGTCTTTTCGTTTTCTGTCACGGAAGAGAAGGGGATCCTCCCTCGAGTGGCGGGCACTGTGACTGCACGTGACGTCGATCTTTTCCCCAACAACCAGTTCGTATTTAAACTTTCAGTCGTCACAGCCATCTACTTTCAATCTCCACATCGACTTCAACTCTTCGACAAGCCTTTTCAGAGCCACCACCCATTCGAAAGTGACGAAATAATTTCTAAGAAAAAAACTGAAATGTTTCCGAGTCAGCAAAGTTCACTCTCTCAAAACGAACGTCCGTCGGATTTCTTTCAACTGAACAACAGGACAGGGGAGCTCCAGTTGATCAAGCTACTTGACAGGGAGCACATCGTAAACTTTAACTTTGTGATCGAAGTCATCGACTCTTCCAACCCTTTGCTGAAAAGCAGTTGCACGGTTCAGGTCAAGGTGCATGACATCAACGACAATGCACCTACTTTCCTATTCCCCAATGCTACTCACAACACCATTCACGTATCAACGCCTCTTCGAGTAGGAGAGAAGTTTGGACAAGTAGAAGCAGTAGACGTTGACGAAGGCTTAAACGGACAAGTGACTTACCAGCTGAAGGAGATCCTTTTCAAGCTTCATCCCCAATCAGGTAGCCTCTCTCTCCTCAGGCCTCTGAGCAAGAGGGACTTCAATAAAACTTTTCTGCTCACCATCACTGTTCACGACTCAGGCCAACCAATGCAACAAAACTCCACGATCTTGGTCGTTTCTTTCCAACCAGCTCCACCTTTGTCTTCCTTTCTTTCCAAACTTCTTTACAGCAAACGCTTTCACAACGATATTCTTCCCACGTTTGTAGTCTGTTTGGTCACTCTAATAATTATCGGCTTTCTTCTTGTCGCCATCTTCAAAATATCTCGACAAAAGTCGTTCAATCATGTGATAGATTCCAAAAAGCAGACGATCAGTCCATCAAACGTTACATTCATTTCTCAGAATGATAGGACTTTTTTGCAAAAAGCGTTTCCTAACGAAGCAAACAGCTTCAAAACTGATGATATCAAACTCTTTAACTTTTTTTTTTCAAAATTTCAAAAAAACAAAAAAAATTTGAAGAACCACGTCAAAAAGGCCAACGAGTACCTGGAAGACAAATCCCCTAATTATGGCATGAACAGCCTCAAGAAGGCAACTCCTTCTAATTTCACCTTCGCTAACAACACACGTTCAAACTCGCCTGCAACGATTGCTCTGTCTCACAACTTCTCGAACAACTACTCCATGTCCAATCGTAGCATCCTAATCTCCAATAAACATTATCCAACTCACAATGACATAAACACCTTCAAAAATAATTCTCTCTTTAGCAACCCCAATAGTGACACCTTCGACACACACAACAGCATTGGAAGAGTCACAAATGGCGTAGGTGAGTTGGAGGTCTCCTGCAGGAACCCCACCATAAAGCTGCTTAACAACCACGCAGCCAACTCTATCGACAACGCCTCAAAAAGTCCCAGTGGTGAATTTGTCAGTAAAAAAAACCTAGTCAAGACTGATGGCTTCAATTATGGTGCTTTGAAAGAGAATGGAAAAAAGAGTTTGACGAGCGACAATAACGAAAGGGAGTGTGAAAATAACGAGAAGAGGAGTCTATCAAATATTTTCAAGCCAAAAAAAGCTTGTAATTTAAAAAAAACAGATTGTAACAGATCCGTTACAACAGTGCTGAAAAATGGAAAATTGTTTAACGAACTTTCTAAAACGTAATTATTCGTTGTGGTTAACGCTAATCGTTTAAATTTTAATTTCAATCTTTTTTGCAAGTACTCTTATCACCATTGTAAACTAGCGCAGGCTACCTTTCTAGGTAATTCGTCAAATGGTATCTTTCAAAATTAAAAAAATTCAACCTCAGTTCTGTTCGAATTCAACTTTCATCAATGGCCCACTGTCATTAGCTTTCGTGGTGTTACGCAAATATCGTCTGTTATACACACGAACGTGGAATCGAACGTTTTTGAAATGACGTAATTTTTCAAGTGAGTGATTATTTTAAGGGAATCTACATTTCGAATTTAATAGTTTATTTAATTGTGTGAATTAACTTCTGAAATTAAATTTGATCATCCGAGGCAGATTCAAACAATTAATCGTAGTCAAAATTCATTTGTTAAGCCAATCAATAGAAATACTATCAATAAAAAAAGTGTCAATAAAAATAATCTTATCAAAATAAATTTCAACACTATCTCCAATATCAAAAAACCTATAAATAATTATAAACATCCAATAGTCTAAATTCTTAATGCCACTAGCCTCGTCAAACCTCATGGCATTGAGAGCCTCAGGTGTGATGTTTTTCTACTACGGCCTGAAACCGTCATGATCACCGAGTCATGGCTCAAATCACATCACTCTGATGGACTCATTTCTATTGACGGTTATTCAAAGTTTCCGAAAAGATGGGGTTAAAAAAAAGGTGGTAGCGTAATGATTTATATGAAATCTAATATAACAGCTTATGTATTTGAACATGTAAATAAGGATAATATAGATTCACTTGAAACTTTTATTGTCAAGTGCACCTTCAATAATATTGAACATTTTATTTGTGTGTTATATCATCCACCCAAAGCATCATATTCAGATGCTCGTTTAATAAGTCATATAGATAATATCTCTAATTTTATGTTAGATCATAATAATAGGTTTATTTTAGATGGTGGCTTTAATTCATTGTCACATAGTCTTAAACAAAATGGTCTTCAATCAATTTACTATGGACCAACTCATAAAGGAAATAGTCTTGATAGGTTATATGGTATCAATATAGATCCTAAGCTGTTCAACCCTAATACTTATGTTTCCCATATAAAGACCCACCATCTTGGTGTTATTGCCTTGCCTCTTAACACAGCTCTATCTCATAACAATATTACACGTTCAATTCACACCTACCGCCGTCGACATCCCAACCAACATGAGACATGTCTCGATTACTTATCATCAAGCTCCTTTAATCTAACATATGATAATATAACAGAATCAGTTGATTCTTTCTATAATACAGTTATTAGTATTTTAACAAGTTTTATCCTCCTAAACCAATAACTATAAAATCATCTGATCCTCCATTTATTAACCCATTTGTTAAATCACTTCTCCATCAAAAAACTTTTTCATGAGAAAGGGGAAGATACACCAAGCTACATCAATCACTAATCAGATCAGAAATATTATTATAACTTCTAACAAACTTTCATTAGCTATTAGTAAAAAAGGCAGCAAAGCAATTTGGAGCACAGTGAAAAAACTACGTGGAAAAATCCATCCTGCAAACGCTAACTCCAACATTGATGCCGATAAATTCAATAGCTATTTTGCTTCTATATCTAACTCATCCAGCTATATAAAAACCCACACATAAGCTATCAGCACCACACAATATTAATTATACCACATCTTCCACTGTATATTATATTCTTAATGAAAGTTGGCCTAAAGGAACAGGATCTGATGGTCTTCCAGGCTGGTTTCTCAAACTTATTTGTTTTGCAATCTGTGAGTCCCTGTCGACCATCTACAACAACTGCATCAAGCAGGCATTTTTTCCAGCTCAGTGGAAAAATAGTATTATTCACCCTATTAAAAAAATAAATAATCCAACCTAACCCAATCAATATCGCCCCATTTCCATTACCCTTATTCTTTATCGAATACTAGAAAAATACATAGTTAAAGACCACATCTACCCTTGTTTAACTAACCCCCTCATTAAGTCTAGATTTGATGACCAATTTGCCTTCAGACCAACTGGCTCACCAACTTCAGCCATAATTTATCTCACTTCTGTCATAACCTCTCTTTTAACTTCTAACAAATTTGTACGTCTTATTGCTTTAGATTTTTCTAAGGCATTCGACACTCAATCATTCTACTCTCATCACTAACATGGCCTCATTACAACTTGATGATACTATCCATAATTTACTCATTTCATTTTTTTTAAATAGAACACATTTGACAGAATTTCTCAACAGAACTTCTAGTGCCTTATCTATTAATTCTAGCGGGGTTCAAGGTTCGGTATTGGGTCCATCATCTTTTATTATTAATGCATCTTCTCTTAAACCTGTACATCCCCTCAATAAAATTATCAATTTGCTGATGACACTTATCTCGTCATTCCATCATCTAATAGTATTTCCTTGCAATTAGAATAAGATTCTTTATCTGAATGGGCTAAATTAAGTAATCTTTCTCTTAACCTCAAAAAATCTTATGAATTAATTATACATACTAATTTTAATAAAATCACACCCCTTAGTCTTCATCCATCTCTCCAACGAACTTCTTCCCTCACTATCCTGGGAGTCTTTCACTGAAGTTCTCAACATCACACCTCACATTGACGATATTATTACTAAATGCTACCAAACGTTTCATGGGCTTAAAATAATTAGGGCTCATTGACTTTGTGGTCCTAAATTATATGATATAACGGAATCTCTTATTATATCTCGCATAAAATATGCAGCACCTTCGTGGTGTGGATTTGCCAATAGCGAACATATAAAATAACTCCAACCTTTACTTAATAAACTCATAAGGCTTAACTTCCTTTCTTCTTACTATCCTAAAATAAAAGGAATATTTTCATCTCTTGATTGACGCCTGTTCTCAAGAGCTACCAGTAATACGCACCATGTACTAGCTCATATCCTCCCACCTGTCAGGTCTACATCCCGTGATATGCCAAAACGAACGCACAATTACACCAAAACAATTTACTCCTCCTACCAAGACAAAACATTCTTTCCTCGTCTTTTGAATACTCAATAAGCTCATACTACTCATTTTTAATTTGAACCGTTTGTTGTAAGTTCAACGCTGACTTGTATGACTGATGACATTCTGTTCTCGTATATTTTAATGTTTTCTTTTTTAGTTCGATTGTTCGCCGTTTTTGTGACATTTCCAGTGTATGTCTGGACTTGATCTGACTATGAAAAAAGAAGAAATCTAATTTTATATCTATAACTAATTTTTTACTAAAGATCAAACATTTTTGCTTTTAAGTAATGCTATTCTAAATAATTTTTTTTCAATTATTTTAAAATTGAAAATCCACTCAATGAACAAAGTTTGAATGTGTAATCATTAAGTATTTATACTTTTAAGATATATTAAAACTCAATCAAAAGTAAACTATGCTATTAGTTAATTATCGTAAATTTTTTATAAATATATAATTTGACTTTGTGTAACTGAGTCATAATTTGGTTGAGTGCTTGTGTTGATAACAAGCAGCACGATCTTCCACACCGCATCGCAACACAACCGTGCAATGACCAAACCGCACTAGTGGAAACTTATTCTCAAGCAAAGTCGATTTCAAAGATAAGATTTCGATCACCAGAGACCAAAATAAATGCCAGTTTAGCTCTCCAGACAAGCATGCTGATCAAGACAGAAGCGTCAGTGAGCAGCGGCGGCTTACGAGCATCGAGGCCCTGCATGCCATGCGAGTCAGTGGCCATCATGAGGGCTGCTTGGAGCCATCAAGCGTGCTACAGTGGGCGCAGTAGCGGTTGCGGAGGAAGAAATAACGTGCGTGCTATTCATTTATTATGAAATTAAAGTTAATTAGTCGTTTAAGAAGCCCGCAAAACCAAACGAGAGAATAATCATTGGAAACACAATGTGAGAAAATTGCAGAAATTTCTTGTCCGAAATAATAAATTGAAAGCAATCGACAATAATTAATCAAAAGACGAATAGTAAAAATATCTTCAAGAAAAAAGCATATAAATATACTAGTTTATTTGTTAAATTCTCATGAAAATATTTTCAAAACAGATAAGAATTAAGAGAAGGTAATGCGTTTAAGAGTTTAAAATTCATAAAATGTATGAATATATGGTGAATATTTCAAACTAAGTCAAATTCTGTTTGGAAATGACATAAACGTATGAAAAGTTTACACACAAGATCAAAATAATTATTTGTATATTTACATATTTTTGATGTGTGCGCGCGTGTAAATGAAAATCCTTCAAGAAATAAATAAGCTTTTAAAAGACATATAAACCTATCAGTTCACAAATGGAGTGAGATAAGAAACAAAAGGATACTGAAATACAAAGGTGCTTTAACCGAATCAATGCGATAAAATAATTTGAGCTAATGTGATGATAGAACAGACAATATGCATCAACCTGTCCGTAAGAGTACCACAAAAATATAACGTTTGCACACGATTTACAAAAACACCAGTGAATATGTAATTTTACGCATGCGCTCAGCCACCAAAGAACGTGGATTAAATGTACATGTTTGAATATGCTATTGTTACAAAAACCTTATATGCAAAAAAGAAATACGCTTTGAAAGCGTGAAAAGCAAACGAACGAACAAACGAATGAATGAACGAATGAAAGCATAATCGAACTTACGTGGGGAATATCGGTGCGGCGTTGTAGTGGGAACCACGCAACACACAAAAAGTACAAACTTCTATTGGAATAAGTTGAAATGAATGAGTGTTCAAGGTCGCCATGAAAAGAAAGCCGGAGGAAACGCATGAAAATTAAAAGAGCTCGCAATTTGACGACGCACTAAGACGTCACTGAAAAATTAATTTAATGAATAAAAACCAGAAAAACTATTCAGTCAATAGATTCTAAAAGCGTGTCGTGAAAATTGATTGGAAAGAATAAATATGAACATGAATTGAAGAGAAACTGAAAAGCTTTAAAAGTGGAAAAATAAACAATAGTTGAAAATTTAAAATACCAAAACTAGTAACGTAATAGCATTAAAAGTATAGTAGAAGTAGTAGTTATTGTAGTAGTAGTCGTAATAGTATTATTAGTAGCAATAGTAATAGTAATAGTAATAGTAGTAGTAGTAGTAGTAGTAGTAGTAGTAGTAGTAGTAGTAGTAGTAGTAGTAATAATAGTAGTAGTAGTAGTAGTAATAATAGTAGTAGTAGTAGTAGAAATAGCGGAAATATTATTAATAGATTTTTAGTCGTATTAATAGTATGATATTGGTTTGAGGATGCACGTGAATAATCGCAAAGGGTGGCGGACAAATGCATTAAGTGGACGAGAAAGTGGCTAGACAACTACAACGCGTTTGTGCAACGACAAAAGCACAAAGTGTGCACACAAAGTGTTAACAATGGTGTTAATTAGAAAATCATTATCCGACCCCTTGCTGAATACACACGATACGAAACACGCCAACAATTCGGTAAAAATCTTAAGTGATCAATCGGTTCCACAAATAATGATCTAGTCAATGCAATAGAACCTCATAGTGAATGTTGCAAAAGTAACCGAACCAGCACAGAAAATACTCTAATGTTATGTTAACTGATGCACGAAGACTAGCGCCCAACTGCCGTTGCCGCGCTATCGAACACACCCGCCCACATTTGTATGCACTTATGCTCACACACATACACGCACACACACACACACACACACATATATATATATATATATATATATATATATATATATATATATATATATATATATATATATATATATATAGAAATAGATCTATATACTTTCATCTATATATCTACGTGTATGTGTGATATTATATGGGTAATGTATAACACGACGATGTAGTAATGATAAGTAATTGATGAGGTTAGTTCATAGTTATAAACGAGAAGTAATGAAGTGAATAATTGAAACATGAGAAAAAACGAATCATAGAGAAGCCAGTGAGGTTGCCTTCAGAAATCAACGCACGCATGTGCCCCTACTTGCCACCGAACGCGTGGCTGCTCAGCTGACCCAGTTGTCCAAGAGAGGTGCCGAGGCCTTGGTGAGCCATGAGGTTGCTGGGAAAAGAGCTCTGAGTGGGAGATGGCGGTTGAGGCAGGCCATTGGTGGTGCCATTGTAGGTGCCTTGAGACGCTTGGGTGGACCATGTCGAGGTTCCTCCACTTGGGAAGCCACCAGTGCTGGGTAGTGTGAAATTGAGGTGTTGCCTCAAATTAACAAAACAACAAAAACAATGCAAAGGCAAAAACAACAGAAACAAAAATGGCTTTGGAGCCTTCCGGTGTGGAATATAATATTATACGTCGTTGTAATATTATTAAAGCAAGTTTCAGTTGAGATAAATGGACGGGATGATGATGTGATGGGAGGAGGAAAAACACTAACCTTCCAAAGCCCTGCAGGCTGAATGGAGGAATATATGCATTGGGATAGCCTGGCTGGTAGCCCGCCCAGAAACCAGGTACGGAAGATGGAGAGAAGAAATTCTGTTGTTGCTGTTGGATTTCATGGAATGAAAGAACTATTAACATGCATAATACACTAAAAAAGAGAAAAAAGATTCACAGACAACCATTCAGACAATAGAGAATCAATGTAGATTTGAGGCGTTATAGGATCTTAAGGATGCACATGGGACTCACGGCAGACTGAGCTCCTCCAGTGACTGATGAGGCAGCAGCAGCAGCAGCCAGAGAGGCGTTCTTCAGCTGCTGTGAGTTGGCAATTTGTTGCTGAAGCTCTGACTGTTCCTTGCCCCAAGAGCACTTGACTACACTTCCGTTGATCTCAGAGCCATGAACTCCACAGATGGCGCGCACAGCCGCCTCCTTGGTCATGTAGCGCACAAAAGAGTAGCCCTTCTCTTTGAACACTCGCACCTCAATGATCTCGCCAAACGACTGGAAAGCCTCACGGATCATGGACTCAGTGGTGTCACTCGAGATGCCCCCGCAGTAGACAGTGGTGTTGTTGGGGCCTGACTGGTTGTGCACATCGCTGTAGTTGAGTTCCTTGTAGTGGTCTGTATGGTTGGTATGTGCTAAATGAAAGATTAATCCTTACATGCTTACTTAGGAATCACACCTACACTCACCAACCCACTGACCCGCCCATTCATTTACACTTACACTTACACACTTACACACTTACACCTACACACACACACGCGCGCGCGCGTACAAACGGCGCCTGAATACCCCAAAACAAAGCTTTCTTACTCTGACGGTTGTTGCTGTTAACACCCTTGCCGGTGGCCCAGTTGGTTCTGATGGTCCTGCCTCCCAGCCATGTGCCATTCATGCTCGTAATCGCCAATTCCGCATCCTGCACGTGATGGAGTGGAAAGGGCGTTGCTGTTAGCGACAAGTCAGGCCGTAATGATAGTAGTTGGAAGAGTAGACATAGACACAACACACACACACACACACACGATGATGAATCTTATTCATAAAGCGCTTGAGCAAGCAAGTCTTCATTCAGTCAGCAATAATCACAAATAATGGACAAATTTTCAGCAGAAACAGTTGGTAATTTGTTCAGTATATTATGGATGTACGAAGAACGATGGCGTGGCTAAAAACCCAAAAGAATGAAGCATGGAGGGTCAGCTGTTTAGGCTATGCTACAGACCAGTTTTTTATTACTGATGGAATGAAACGCTCTGCTGCTGATTGAGCAGGTAGTGGTCAAATCTGTTGATGTTAATGTAAAATGAGCCTCTTCAGTCGTTTTTGTAGATATTTTTGCTAATTATTGAAATGGACAATTTTCATATCGTTGGTGGAAAGACTCGTCTTGCTGATGAAGTGATGCAGGTAGTGGTCAGGTCAGTCAGTGGAGTTTGAGTCTTCTTGATTCATTAGTTGCTATACATTCTTGCTCATGGTTTGCTGTTGCAGAGCAAAGAAGTGCAATTAAGTCCATTGATTACGTTCAAGTGACTGAAGTTGAGGATAAAATTGTGTGGTGGAACAAAGGTTATTCGATTTATATTTTTTCTGAATATAAATTCTCTACGTTGATACAAATTTTTTTTAAATTATTGTCGTTGGAAGATTCCGGTAAATAGAAGTATTTTTATGGTCAAATTTAGGCAAATAATTAATCCAGACTATTTCAACAAAAATAAAATCACACACACACACACACACACACACACACACACACACACACACACACACACACACACACACACACACACACACACACACACACACACACACACACACACACACACACACACACACACACACACACACACACACACACACACACACACACACACACACACACACACACACACACACACACACACACACACACACACACACACACACACACACACACACACACACACACACACACACACACACACACACACACACACACACACACACACACACACACACACACACATACCTCCTTTCGAACAAAGCATACAAAGCCAAAGCCCTTAGACCTGCCAGTCTGAGGGTCGGTGATGATTTTGGCATCTCTGTGGCAGTAGAAACGAGGCGCTATCATGTTAGAAAGTTTTAATTATTCTGAAAATTTTCAAAATTGTCCGAGTTTTTAACCGAACTAAGATTATATTTGAAACTGATGGAAAAGAAAGGATAAAACAATATAAAGCGAAGAAATTTGGATGTTTCACACACACACACACACACACACACACACACACACACACACACACACACACACACACACACACACACACACACACACACACACACACACACACACACACACACACACACACACACACACACACACACACACACACACACACACACACACACACACACACACACACACACACACACACACACACACACACACACACACACACACACACACACACACACACACACACACACACACACACACACACACACACACACACACACACACACACACACACACACACACACACACACACACACATACGAGATTTCTCCGAAGCCAGTGAAGGCATCCTTGAGCTGGGACACCTCAAGCTCAGGAGTTAAGTCGCCAACAAAGATGTGGAAGTGTTCTGGAAAGAGGGTTTTTTGCACTGATGAAGATGTCTTGATGGGGTGCATTGTGAATGGTGGGTGTCAAGTGGACTGGCCACATGTGGGAGAGAGAGATGCAAAAGAAGGAGGCATGAAATGAAATACAATACAAGGGCGAAGGGGCACAGTTTATTTGACAATGAAATAAAAGAACACAGCTATATGAAACAATAGAATGAAATAAAAAAGAATATAATACGAAAAAACAATACAACATAAAGTAAAAAGATAATAATATGGATTATGAAAACTTAATAAAATGACATAACACAAGATTCGTTGCTTTCTTCTAACAATGATAACATCTCTTCCTTCGTTAAGGATTTTTCTTTACTTTTGACACCCTTGAGCACTATTACTTCAAAAAATGGGTAGCTGTTGGTACTTTCAGATATTGTTTTCAATACCTCTCCAATAAGACTTCTTTCCAAAAACAATTCATATTCTGCTCTATTTCTTTTCTTACTTGACATTCTCAGTGCTGTCTTTGGTCCCATTCTTTTTATTTTCTGTACTCTTCCATGAATTATACCTTTATCTTCTTTTCAATCAACTCCATGCTGATGACTTACATCTTTACTCAATTTCTTGGATGTGTTTTTATGGTACCTTTTGAACACATTCACCCAAATAGGCATTTTCCCACTCTTTTGGCTCCTTATTCGACAAAAATTCAAAATTAATCAGAATTGGACCGAATATTCAACAATAATATAAAGCAGCTAGCCAGCCAAGCAACCATTTTCGTTCCACCACTTACATCTCAATTTTATCTTTAACTTCATGGTCAAAACTTATGGTTTCTACCTAGCAATCAGTGACCCTGTGCTGTATGAAAAAACACCATGAATGGGAATGAATGAAGCAAAAAATAACTTAAGAACATCAACAGATCTGACCACTATCTACACAAGTCTTCAGCAAACTGTCTGGTTCATCCCATCAAGAAATTGATATGTTCTTTGTTTCAACCCTTAATTCTCTTATTTTCTTCACATTCTAAAATCATTGCACAGTTGGAACTGAAGTGGCATTTCGGTTAATTTTCTGGCGCTTCATATATATGATTTCTTTTCAATTGAGTAATCCATTAGTGGAATGGCTTTGGAAGCCTTCAATGGCTTTGAAACACCACTAAATTATTCGTTGTGTTGTGTGAGAAAGGAACTTGATAACAATGTAACACAAAGTACTGGAGACAATACGAAAAAACAAGAGCTGACAGACGGAAAGATAAGAGAAGCACAAGAGGACATGCCACAATACTTACTGCTGGTGTCTTGTTTGGCCTGACCTCCTGGCTGCGTGGCCCAATTCACCTTGAGATCCTGTATGGGTGTGTTCTTATTTGTCTCAACATGTCAACACTTTATTTTTTTAATCATATTTTTTCTTAGATTGAAAGCAATGTGCAAAACCAGAGAAAAGGTAAATTTTTGTTTTAAAAGAATCATGTAGAGAAACTAGTGAGAAAGTGAGTAAAAAACGATGAAGCTTGTTAGCTACATGAATTAATGTAAACAAGCACACAACAAAGTAACAGTTTGAAAAATGACAAAACATGAAAACTATCATCATATTATGAATGAGTCTGAAAAGGTTCAGACTTCTTCATCCGAAAGCTTGTCTGGTATTCATGGGTTAAATTATTTGATTGTTTTCCACTCTTTCTGCAAGGCTCTCTTTTTTGTTCTTCACATTTTTCTTGACTTCATCCATTTTCCAGTGATGTTTCTCTTATTTTTCAATATCTTGAACATTTAATTAATTTTACCTTTAATATTATTCATTAGAAACCATATTTAAATTCACCTTCACTACCACTTTCGGTTCTTTATTTGAAAGGCCACTATCAAAAATTACAAGCGGATGAGAATTAATCAGGAAATCGATGATTGTCTCAGAAAATTATGATTTCATGTCAAAAATAAATACAATTCTCCTGATGAAAATAATGAATAAAAAAACGAATAGCACAGCTGAAAATATAGAAACTTTTTAAATGTGAACACCTATTAAATCTCCAATAAAAAAGTATCAATGCCAAACCTTTCCAAGGACATTTCTTTTGTTCATTGCCAACAGAGCAGTCTGGGCCTCGGCATTGGTAGAGTATTCTATGAAGGCATAGATCTCATTGCTTGACTATGAGGTGGTGGTAGGAGTGAAAACTATGTTAACATGATTTTATTAATTTTTAATCAAATGATTTTATGTGTTGTGCCCAAGTGTTTGGCTTGTAAATGGAAGCATATTCAAAAGAAAAACTTAATTTAATCATACTATCAGTTAACTTAGTATCTCACTCAAACTTATCCACTCTCATGATAATTCATGGAACATGTATTGAAGGAATATTTTTATATTGCAATTAAAGCATCAATATCACCAGTGAGGTTCTTTATGGAGAAATTATGCAAATGACATTTTGGTGGCGCATTTGTCTAGGACTAATTGAAATTTGAATGTGGAGTATCCACCAACACCATCTTTTCAATTAATAATGATGAGAAGTCTACAAAAAAAATGTACAAATTATTTTAAAGACAGTGAAAAAAAGTATTAAAAATGAGATTTTTTAAATGATCCAAGTCATTCAACAGCTTATCTAGTGCCTACATTGTCTATTAATTTTTCCTATGAACATTTGAATTATTTTTAGTTTTCAAAACTAGTTTTAAAATGTTTTGGTAAGATAGTGTAACAAAAATTGGAGTCTTTCATATGGCAGTATGGAAAAAATCTGGCGTTAAATATTGATATCAGAAGGTCTTTCAGATGAAAACTAAAAATTCTGGGAAAAATTGGAAAAAAAATTAGGTAAAGGCTGGTTGATGAAACTAAAAAAAGCATAAAGCTTTTGCACAAAAGATGCAAACAAATTTTTTAAGAGAAATAAATTTTTTATAAAAATCAAGATTGGATGGTATAAAAGAAATTTTCAAGATATATGCAAGATTATCAAAAAACTTAACTGATTATGAAAGATTTTGTTTGAAGTCATTTTTAAATTATGAAAAATGTATAAAATACCGAAAATGAGAAAATGAATAACATTTAGTAGGGTGATCTAAACAAAGTATTTATTGAATCAAAATTAATCAAAATAAAAAATTAATCAATAAAAAACCCATTTAAATAGTTGATTAAATCAAAAAGTGTGAAAGGAAGAGACTGAAGATACATTTTGTGGCAAAAAAATGTGAAAAGATCCGATGATATAATGACAAGTTAAAAGAAATCCTGAGACATGCAAAAACTCCAATGCAATCCACTTCTATGTCAAAATTAATCAATTGCGAAATGAGCTAAAATTTGAAGAAAAAAAATATATACACATTCTTAGAAAATTCTTATACTCAAGAATTTTTTATACAGATCAATCGACTTTGAAAGGAAAATTCTGAATTAAGTAAATCAACCTTTGAAATGATAATTTCCAATATTGAAACTGCGACCAATTTAAACATTTTGAGAATAACTCCTAAATATGAAAACTTTAATAAAATTACTTCGGACCCACCTCCTTGATGATTTTACATCCTTTACACTGTCCCAGCGTTCCAAATAATGTAAGTAACAATTCTTCACTGACTCTTGCATCCAAATTTCCTACGTATCTGAGAAATTATGAAGAGTAATGCGTCATTGAAAAAGAGACACGCGAATTGCAAAAATGAACTATGAGTTTATTCAAAAATATTGATATCAGAAAAATAAAAAAAATACCAATAAAAATCAGATATAGAAACAACCGGCTTATCATAAAACCTCCAAACGTGACCTCGAGCGTGCCGAATTTTATAATGAAGTGAAAAATTGGTAAAACGTACAATGTTCTAGTTGAAGCGTCTCCGTTGAACATTTTCTCAAAATATAAACGTATAAAACGATTAAAATATAAGAAAAACAAAAACTAAGAAAAATGAACTAATTCACGCCGGAAGTCTAAAATATGAAGAATTGAATCTAACAAAGGGATCTAAATTTCATTTTGAAAAAAATAAAAAACAAATTTTTATTTTCGAAAAAGATTTTGTGATTTGAAAGAATGTTTTCAATTATAATTACTTTGAAAATAAGTAAAAACATATTTAAGGAATTACAAACAAAACGTTTCACTAATCATTCCCTCAAATTTGAAGATGGCCTCGAGGGATGTCGTGAGTTATCTGTTTGAACAACATAAGAAATGCCAATCTTATCCTGATTTGTCACAAGCTTGGAATAAAGTTGAAGATTTTTACGGAAAAAAGTGAGTACTCTTATAGATATTTTTCGAATTTACATAGGCCGGCGTGACTTGCATATTACCTAATTATTTTAGATTGTGGCACCAACTCACATTGAAACTTCAAGAAATGGTGAAACACCCATATTTCAACGAGAAAGGAAATATGATAGAAGTTGGAATACAACTTTTTTCATTTATAATTAATTATTCTAGTTGAAACTTCCTTTCACATTAAAAAATGGATTAATTTCATAGCTAAAAATTTGAGTTAAGTATATAAGAAATTTGATTTTTCCTTCAATAAGTTTCATCAAAATTTTACAGTTATACAAAAGGTTCATAAGTGACTTTGAGCACAGAATCAACCCTCTAGTGCTGATTGAGCTTGTTATTTTGGTGGCTAAGCAAATGAAAAACCTTAAAGATGCATTAGAGTTTTTAGAAAAAATGAAAGAAAACGTTAAAACAAATAATGAAGCATCTATTTCATGCCTGATTGCCATTGGCAATATCTACCTCCAGCTGAATGATTTACCAAAAACAAAGACGTTGATTTTGGAGTTGGACAAGTTGGTTAATGACCTTGACCAAGTAACCAGTGTGCACCAGAGATTTTATGAGTTGTCAAGCAACTATTATCGTATTGTCATTGACTATGCAAACTTTTATCGTGATTCTCTTCGATATATGGGTTGCATTGACATGAAAGAAGTCAAGATAAATGACTTTCAAGAGAGGGCTTTCAATGTGTGCTTAGCTGCTATTCTTGGAAAAAACCTTTATAACTTCGGAGAACTGGTAAAAACTTTTTTAGAAATCAATTGTTCAATTATTCTACTTCTACAAAACAATTTTCTCTGCTACCTTTTCTGTGAATCCTTTTAAATGTTTCGATTAAAGCATTTTTTGAAATTTCAGCTAGCTCATCCGGTAATAGAAAGTCTCAAGAATCCTCAGCAACAATGGCTGGTTGACTTGTTGCATGCCTTCAACAGTGGCAACATCCAGCAGTACAAGAGCCTCAAGCCACACTGGAGCAAGCAGGCAATTCTCAACATGTTTTAAAAAAAAATTTCCTCCAACTCATTCAAATTAATTTTTAATTTCCACTAATAATTTCTCAGTCATTCATTCATTTATAATATAACTACCCATTTTTTCAGAAATTTCTTGGTGAAAGTGTCAAAATCATGGAAGAAAAGATTTCTTTGTTGTGTCTCATGGAGGTCAACTTAATAAAACATTGAAACAATTGATTCATTCCTTTTGCAGCTGATGGATCAACCTTTTGCCAAATTACATTTGGCTTGAGCATTGTAGAAACTAGCCTTCATACATACTTTACCACAAGACCCTTCAGGAATTTTATATTTAGTCAACTACGGTTTCAAAATGGCGTCTTGTATTGTATAATTTGGAACTCTCATTTTGTGCCTCATGCAAATTTCGTGGTGTTTTTGCAGATGACCTTCAAGAGACCTGCCAACCACAGGCAATTGACGTTTCAAGAAATATCTGAAGAAACTCAAAGGCCCTCTTCTGAGGTACTCCTTCTTTTTCTCTTCCTCTTTCTCTCGTTTTTTTTGTCTTTTTTCTTTTTCTTTTTTTACATCTTTTTTTTCTCTTCTCCTTTTCTTTTTTTCTTTTTTTCCATTCTCTTTCCCTTTTTATTATGTTTTTTTCCTTTTTCGTATTATTATTTCATATTTAAAAAACACCGTAATTAATTAGAAAAACTTCTGCAAAAAATTATAGCTAAACAACAATGGGACTATCTAGACTATATCTACGTTGGGTGTAAATGGGTTCTGCGTATCTGACACGTGACCTAGTTCCAGTTGCTAATCTGCCGGAAAAACAGAGACTGAGATCGGCGAAGTCAAAGGATGTTGTTCTCAACAAGCAAAAGCTAAACTCATTAGGATTAAGAGGGTTCAACGTCAGCGGACCTAAGTTGTAGAACAACCTGCCTAACAGCTTAAAATCTTCAAGTTCAACAAAATCATTTTGTCGATCTCTGGAGACTTACCTGTTCAATAAATCATTCCATCCATCATAATAATAATACTGTTTTTTTTAAGAAAATTTATTTTTATTTTCATTTATTTACTTATTTTATTCTATTTTTAATTTTTCACAATAGTTTTAATAATGAGACGTTTTTGAGTGGCCTCGAAACTCTACGGGGTTAATGCCAGTATAATAATATTCGTGTTTGTATATAAAGTTTGCTCCAACTTGTTATCTTTTCATCAAAAAGACTTCATCTCAGTTCCAAAAATGAATTCTGAATCAAGTTTTCGTTTTTTTTTTGTTGAAAAACTCATTGTGTACAAATTTTGCTGTTTGAATTTCTTTCATCACATCACTTCACCCTTCAGGTGGAGTTGTTGGTGATGAAGGCGTTATCATTGGGTCTGGTTAGGGGCATGGTGGATGGAGTGGATCAGAAGGTGCACATGACGTGGGTGCAACCCAGGGTGTTGAATCTTCAGCAGGTGTGTGTGTGTGTGGGTGGGTGGGTGTGTGTGTGTGTGCATTTACAAGAGCTTCTAATCATATAATTTTTTTGACGTTTTTTCGCTTTTTCACAGATTCAGGGAATGGGGGATCGAGTACAGACGTGGATGTCAGAGTCGGAAAAGATGGAATCTTTGGTGGAAGCCACTGCTAGCGATATTCTCACGTGATTTAGAAAATTTTTTTATTAGTTATATTTACATGATCATTAAAACAATCAGTTAAAGAATCGACACCTCATGCCAACCACACGATAATCGTTGGTTTTTCAGTTTATTATTGGCCATGCTTTCCAAAAATAAATTTTGAAATTTATTCTAGCTGACTAGAATGTTCAACGAAATTATTAAATTCTACAAACAAAAAGTGAGTTTCTTTCAAAAATCTAATATATAAAGGCTAAAAATATTTTATGTAGAAACCATAAAATATCGAAATAATATCAATCATGTATAAACTGGAAGTCGAAAGTGAAGCTGTGTATGAAACAAAAACATTGATCAAAAATTAGTGAGATCAGGAAAACAGCATAGAAAGTGAGTTTGGTGTTATGGTGCTTAGTTGAGGATGCACTGTTGTTTGTTGGAGTGGGTGGAAGCTTCTGACTCAGCTTCATCCTCTTTCCACACTGATGCTTTGTACAGCTTGGTCTTTTTGGGTATGTCAGTTGACAGATTTATGTCAAAAACAATTGGTTTGGCGTTTTCACTGAAGTACTGGGCGCCATTTGACATGTAAATGCCTTGTGTTTCAAGCACTCTAGAGCCTTGGTGAGAGTGGCCAAAAAGGTGCAACATTGGTCTGCAAGTGAAAATAATGAAATAATTTGATCAAACAAGTACATAAATAACTAAGAAGTATATAATTTTTCGATTTTTTATTCAAATAAATCACTTTTCTACCTTATTTGCTTTAAAGTAATCTCTCTAAGAAGAGGACAGCCCATAATGCCATTATCATCTAGAATACGATGCGGAGGACAATGGGTGATCAATACATCAGTTTCTTTGGGTATCATCACCCAGTACTTCCCAAGCTCTGGGAAGGGAACAACAAAAGCAGAGGCAGGAGACTTTCTCTTTCCAGTCCAAGGAGAGCCATGAAATGTCAAGCCTTCAATCATGACAGAATTATCTTGAAGATAAATAGCATTTTTTAATCTGGCTCTAATTCTTTCCAAGGGTTGTCCCACTAAAGATTGCTCATGGTTTCCAGCTACAAATATTTTATAGCGATGAGGTTGTGATGCAAAAAACTTATCCAAAATTGCTATTTCTTCCAAAAATGGTCCAACCCCTGAATAAAAATTTAAAAATCCTCCAGAATGAATGAGAATGTCTCCTTCAGGAATGGGTGAAGAATTTGGTAGTAGATGGGTATCCGAAATGTGAACTATACGCAAAGTCCTACCCTTAGAATCCAAGCAACCAATTTCGATTGGTGCTTCAACACTTATTTCATTTATATTTCCGAACTCATACATTCTAAGTAGAATGAAAATTTTTATTTTTTAAAGCCATTAAATAAATAAATGTATATATATATACATAAACTTTCTATTTTCAGAACGCAAGTAACATCCAAGTAACACATTACATTGTGATCGAAAAATGCAGTCTTTTTAGTGAATATAAACTGTTTAAATATATGTTAATATTTCTTAATTTTTTAAAAAGCAAATAAACTTTTTCATTAGTGTCAAATTATTTTAGTATACTATAGTTAGTAAGATAAATGCTGAATTTTTCAATATTAAATAGCAATTAAAAGAACATTAAAATAAAGTTTTTAAACTAAGAAATTTATCATAATTTATTTATATAGTTGGAAAAAACAATACAAAAATATTTCATAATCCAGTAATTTGTTTTAGATTTTTTACTAATGTTATATTAGAAAGACACAAATGATCGATTGATTTTTAGTAAGTATATTCGTTTATATTCAAAGTATTATTAATGTGGTGTGGCTTTGTATTGCAATAAAATATAATAACTTTTTTAAAAATCCAGTTATTCTTTATAAACCAAGTTTTATTTTGTTCTCACCTCGGACAATGTTTTTTCGAATCATTTACGGTGTCCAAAATTATGTTGTGGAAGTAGTGAAAAAGTCACTGTTCAGATCTGTTTAAATGCTCTTGTTATGTTAAGAAGTAATAAAACTGACTTTGATTCAAAATCAGATTGTTCAAAAGCTTATAAGGAAACCACCGTTAACTATCAAACCAATTTGGAAAGTAATCTTCATCCATCGACCACAAGTGATTTTGAAGGGATTGCAGACCTCAATGAAAATTCTTATAGTTCTCATGTCATGAATTTTAGTGACTATTGCAATGCTGCAAAACCGTCTGCCAGCAACTACGTCACCCAACACACCAGCAGCAACAATGAAAATAGTGTCACCGATAATGATGATAAAACACTCAACGATTATACCAGAAATATCTATGAAAATGGCATATATTCCATTGATGAAAAGAAAGATGAATCCGTTTGGAATGGAGATTCAGAGAAAAAAGAATCTCTTCTTGTTCATGATTATAGTTATAATTTTAAAAAGAATGATGAAAAAAAAGATTATAAAAATAATATATACTCAAAGATAAGCTATCATAACTTTAATAGCTCAATCATGAAAAGCCAGAATAATGCGTTACATGCTGGTCACAGCAGCTATTATAAAGCATCTATTGAAACTCAAAAGTCACATAACTCAACTAACAGTAATGTTTTGAGCAGCTCTGGAAGTAATATAAATTATACTGGTAGCAAATCATTCAATACCTTTAAAAGTTTTAATAATGGCAATGATGACTTTGCAGTGAATAAAGACATCAAAGAAGAATGTGACAACCTGGAGGCAAGTTATAATAAAAGTAACAATGGTTACTATAAAAAAGATTTGCTTCACAGCAAGTCGGCAGATGGCGAGGAGGAGATGGCTGATGAAGGCAACACAATAAACTTGGGGAAATGGGAAGAAGGGTCAGTGCTTGAAGAAGGAAAGCACAATGGTGACTGCAACAATGTGAGGAGGGGTTCAAGGTCTGGCCACTATGAAAGTAACAATCACCATCTGGATGAGATATCCACTGAAGCTGAGTTGGAAGATCAGAAAAGGGAGTATGCTAGTTCTGCGGATGATAGTTACACTGATTGCAACTTCAATGTTCTTCTTCCAAAAAGAAAAAGTTCTTTCAATAGCAAGAGAAATGAGCTCCATACTGATAATACAAATTATAATGAAAATAACAATAGATTTAGTTTAATTTATGGAGAGAAGAGTTACAACAGTGATCTGTCTTCTCAGAACAACAACCACCTAAACAATTACAACAGAACTGG
>OX387248.1:4203857-4221357 GCA_947562095.1 Branchellion lobata
TGACTGCACACTCAACAACACCTGACTGCACACTCAACAGCTGACTGCACACTCAACATCTGACTGCACACTCAACATCTGACTGCACACTCAACAGCTGACTGCACACTCAACAACATCTGACTGCACACTCAACACCTGACTGCACACTCAACAATACCTGACTGCACACTCAACAACACCTGACTGCACACTCAACAACAGTGGTGTTTGGTCGTTTTGCATTACTTGCAACCTCTTTAACCACCGTTCAGCATGCTTCGTGCTTAACACAACTTCAAATTTATTCCTTTTAACAGTCTGCAAGTGGTTGCTTTTTTACTTGGGCATTTCTCTGTTCCCGTTCTCTTTTCAAAATTATTTATTTCCCACGTTTAAATTATTTCAGTGTATTCACTTTATTTATTAGTCCTCTTATATCGCTCCCGTTGAATGAGTTATCGTCGCCGTTCGTTAAATCATCTGCCTAACATTCCAAGGAACAAAGGTTGTTATTGTAATCTGTTGGCACTTACTTTTGCACAGTCCACCCTCGCTGAGATCTCATTCCTTCTCAGTCTTCACTGCTTGTGCACAGTCTTACAGGGTGCTTGAGATGCCGCTTTTTGAAGGGACGCATTAGTTCGCACGCCGCAGCATAGAGATGTCAACGTTTCCGATATTGACGGTCGACAAACACTCTTTGTTTGATGTTTGAAGCGCGCAGTGCTGCTTGTAAATAGAAAATCGTAATTACGTGACGTAATCATTTTGCTTTGAACATTTTGCATAATTTATTTTGATAGTTTATGGTCACTCTCAAAGGAACGTGTAGCTTTTGTAGATCCTTTCAACTGTAACATGTTGAAGTCATTGTTCTGGCTGCTTCCCTCTGATCACCTAGATCGACAGGCCCTACAGAGGTTTTATGGTATTAAAATTCTTGGTCATTTCTTGTCTAGGTTTTCACATCCCATACTGAGCCCTCAGTTAAGTCATGCACTTGGTTGTAGGGCTTCAGTCGCCATTGTTGCTGTGGACATTTGAGTTTTAGCAAATATTACCTTTTTAAGTTTTACTCATTCGACTGAATTAATTTTCATGATATTGACAATGAATTCAAGCTCGTAAAAGCGGGTGAGCGCTGGTTTTGCAGTCATAGCAAAGGAGCTTTTTTAAAATTTTTCCCTTTCGTCAGAAGTTCATTTTTACGACAAGGCTTTCTTCCTCGATGATTTACTACTTTTTCATCTTCGAATCTATTCTCTTATTCCGAGCGATACATGCTTATTCTCATAATTTAACCTTTCTACTAACACTTTCAATCTTGCGACCTTCCGAACACTAACTTTTGGTTTGTCCTGCCATTGTTATCCGCAAAAATTGTTTAATCTAGCCTAATCAAAACATTTTTATAGCGCTGAGTATACCGTGCAAGAGCGCTTGTCATAAACTACTCACGATTTTTGAACTTTTTACAGCACCATTGTTGATTTCGAAACAGTTAGATCATGCGTGTTTCAGACGTGTTTTTAAGCGTTTTTTTAACATTCAAAATGGTATTTGAACTGTGAATCTCGTAACATAAACCTAGTCGTCTGTATTCCTTGGACGTATGATTTACAATAATTTATCGTTAAATAATTTTTATATAATTATTTTTTATTTCAAATGATAAATGAACATTTTATTTCTTGATAATGTCAAATATTGTTCAAGCGTTTTTCATGATTTGATGTTTCACTGGCGAATGAACACGTTCTGATATTTTAGGTTAAAAAATGACATAAGTACTTTTTGAAGTTAAAAATAAGCTCTATACAAATTATACAAACCTAATCAGATAAACTTGAATCACATAAGATTAGATAAAAATTAAACCGAAAGCTACTACGAAAGATCCAAAGATTAAAGAATCCTTCATAGTGAATGAGCAAAGTACCACTACTACGATTTTGATATATTATCTGGAACGAATCCAAGCTTATCCAATGAAAATCAGTCTAACGCCAATTCGTTACTTCTTTAGATTTGTCATATCTGAAAAAAAACATTGAAAAGGGAATGATTGAATGCTTCAGATTTGGAAAATCCTATGTATTCATTGTTTTTCATAAACTATTGTAAAATATTTATACAAAATTTTGGTTCATGGTACCCATAAATTCTCTCGTCTAACTCCTACTTTCATCTCTGCATTGGTTGCCTTTTAAAAAAAATAACTTTTTAAAATCTGCACTCTTGAAATAAAAAAAACAATCACTCACCTAACTTCTTAGCTGACCTTTTTGAGTTGCCTATTCGTAAGGGACTGAGATCTTCTACTTGTTCTCACTTTTATAGGATACCTGCCAATAGTACTTATGCTAAATTTGTACTTCCCTACTGTGGGTTTCTTCTACGGAACTCTTCCCGCTTACTTTGCCTCTACTACCTCCACTTTCATTTCATAAAGCCCTAATATATATATATATATATATATATATATATATATATATATATATATATATATATATATATATATATATATATATATATATATATATATATATATATATATATATATATATATATATATATATGATTTCTCCATTCTGTCGTATGATAGCTGTTCCCTCGGTTCGAAGGGAAACGTCTGTACACATTTTTTACGGTAACATGAGCTTTGTACAACAGCTCTGCCACTCTCGTAAATTTCAGTTTGCGCCAAAACTCTGACAAAGTGGAGGCAAGAACTGGGATTGAAATCAATTAGGGAAATGTAAAACCTCTTAGCTAATCTAAAAAAAGTTTGGCCAATGGATTAGTTAGGGAGGCAAAATGTTAGAAGGATGTCGTAGGCATCAGTGCTGTCGCAAACCGGCAGTGCTGGCGGACTTGACAAAAGAAAAGAAATAGCCTCAAGTGTAGTGGTTACGGTGCTAGGTAGAGGCTAATAGCTTAGTTTAAGTTTAAAAAAAGAAAAATTCCATGGGTTGGATCAGTCACTACCTGTTGGGTAAGTTAAACAAATAAATTTAGTAAAGAATAATGTGTCGAGGAGGCATGCGGTGGGCTGAAGTGCTCGTTCAAGCCTCTCGTGTGCGCCATCAGGAGATCTTACTCGCCCCCGGTATGGACTAGTCGGAAAGGGATAGCGAGAGTGGTCGATGAGTTATGGCTTAACTGCCGAGCGCCCAAATAGTGAATTTACTACTACTAATACACAATCGTTTTCAAAAATCGGACCCAGCAACAAAAAAAGCAAGCTAACTACAAATACTTAAACTACAGGCCAACAAGCCGCGGCAAGTGGTCATCTGCCGTCCACCAGAGTTGAAGGCTCAGGTGCCTATGATGCGCCAGAATTTGGTTATAGTGGGACAGAGTTGCGTGACTTTTCAGTCTCACTTTATTTTTGGAACCTCAAACTTCAACGGCAAGACAGAGTTGAGATGGTCGAGGGAGGGGGTTGGAAATGTGGTGGATGGCCAGCAAGTAAGAATACTTGGGTTTACCCTAGGTTTTCTACAGCATCAGATTGTGAACCGCAGTTTTACCCGTTGAATCCAGCTCGAGTTGAAGGTTTCTTCCGCGTGATCCTCCAGAGCCAATCTATGGTGATTTCTCTATCTTGTCAGATGATAGCCGTTCTTTCGACATCAACTGATTGATTGTTTCTTTCATGAGCTTTCAAATGGCTCTTTAGTCTGGCAAGAAAGTTACACTCCTTGTGGTAGAGATGGCAATCGAACTCATGCTTTTCAATTAAAAAATCAGTGGTTCCATGAATTTATGTCATGGATCAAGTGTCTTTTGAGTTCTTCTGCTGACTTGAAAACTTTTCATACATACGGAACAGGTGTGAGAAAGATTTTCATGTCCGAGCAATAAGAGGGTGATGACTGGGACAGTTGTAGATGTCCAGTTCACGTGGGTTCTCATGTGATAAAAAAGACCTGCATTCGATAAAAGATATCCACCAGATACATCACAGCTCCGGGTCCGGGGTTCGACATTTGGCAGAAATTCGCCCTTCTTGCAGGTTCTTTGAACCACCGCACGAGCAACCCTATAAGACTCGAAGGAAGCAACGCCGTTTGCGATCAGATGTTTCCAGTGTGCGCAATCTATATTCAGAGTTTTCCACCCCTTACAGTCGATCCCCATGTGATTTAAACTGTCCTTCACAATGTCTTTGAACTTCCTCTTTGGCTTGTGCTTATGTTTTTTACCGGAAAGAAATTCACCGTAAAAAAGACGTTTTGGGATCCTGGAGTCATCCATACGAACCAGGTGCCCAGCCCAGCGCATTTAATTATTGAGAATCATGGCAGAAATGCTCACCGTGTTGGTCTTAGATTGAAGTTTTGTGTCCAAGGTGTAACTTTGCCATTTGATGTGCAGGGTATGCCTCAGACATAGTTGTTGGAAGTGATCGAGAAGCTTCAGTTGTGAACGACAGGGCGTCCACGTCTTGGAGACAAACAGAAGAGTAGTCAACACGCATGTCTTGTAAACAGCTAACTTGGTGTTCATCGTCAGATCTTTGTCGGACCAGACTCTCTTATCTAGCCTTCCACAAACAGCCGAGGCTTTGCTGATTCTCCTCTTTATCTCTGCATCAAGGAAACCATCTTTGGTCAGAGTACTGCCCAGGACCTTCTGCATCTCAGAAATGAAGTGGGTGACAATTTCGGCATCGTCAGCGTACAAGAAGTTTGTGATCAGAAACTTCTTCACCAGAGTACGAGCCTGAAACCTTCTGCTATTGGATATTTTTCCACTGGTTCTGAAGCGTGTGTAGACTCCGATATTGCAGTTGGGAAAAGAATACCAAAGAACCGCTGCCAGGCAGAAGAAAACGAAGTTGGAGCCAGAATGTCACCATTTTCGACCTCTGTTGCACCGGAGAGCTGACCATTGTAGTTAACTGGAGCTTTCATGGAAGGGTGTAGCTGCCGTAGTTTGTCGACAAAGACAGGAGTGCAGCCAAGTTTTACAAGTAACTTTCACAGTGCATCCCTGTTGACCGTATCAAAAGCTTTGGTGGAGTCTACAAAGACTTGGCCTAGAGAGAGAAGTTGCTCATTCATTTCTCAACAAGCTGTCTTGCCTAAAATATCATATTCATTGTGCCTCGATTTGCACAGAAACCAGCTTGAGACTCGAAAGAATGGCGGGACCGACACATTTTTCAAAACAATTCAAGTCTGGCGAACAATTTCTCAACAACTTCCAGAAAAGATATTCTGCGGTAACTTGCACAAAGTGACTTTTTTCTTTTTTTTCATACAAAGAAATCATTACAGCGTCAATCCAATCTTGTGGAATAGGCTCATCGTTCTATCCAGACAAGATGGAATTTAAAACTGCCTTGTGTACATTAGTACCGCCATGTAACAGAAGCTCTACTGGGATTGCATAGATTTCGGGTGTCTTGCCAGTGTTCACTTGTTCAATGCGAGCAACAAAGTGTTGGAAGCATTGCAAGGAATAGGGGTATTCAGACAGACTTCCTTGTGAATATGAGAAAGGGCTGAGTAGTAGAATAGAAGATGAGAGGAAATAACTTGAATTAAGTTTTCAATAGTTATGTTGTGGTTTTAAGATATGATTAAATTCTAAAAGTTGAAGACTCGTTAATTTGATTTAATTGACAATTCTGCTTCTGATTTTTAAAGAATTTTTTAACATTCTACTTTTGGTTAATTTGATTAAACGATCTTCAATAGTCACTCAATATAAACTATGACTCAATTCTAATTTTTTGAGATTCATAAATTTGATTCTATAGTCAGTTTTTGATATTTTGCAACAGAAAAACGATAGTTTTTATGAACTTCAGTTATTTTTTATTTAATTTTTTTCCATTTTGATCGTCCACTACGTGCCATTTCCAGCGTTTGTCTAGATTTTTTATTTTTTTATAGTCTTTATTAGATCAAGTCCAGACATACGCTGGAAATGTCACAAAAACAGGGTGTACAATCGAACTAAAAAAGAAAACATTAAAATATACGAGAACAAAATGTTATCAGTCATAAAAGTCAGCATTGAACTTATAACATACGGCAAAAAAACGGTTCAAATTAAAAATGATGAACAATGAGTTTTATGAGCTTATTGAGTATTGAGAAGACGAGGAAAGAATGTTTTGTCTTGGTAGGAAGACTAAATTGTTTTGGTGTAATTGTGCGTTCGTTTTGGCAGGGATGTAGACCTGACAGGTGGGAGGATCTGATGGAGTACATGGTGCGGGTTATTGGTAATTCTAGAGAACAAGCCTTCATCAAGAGATGAAAATATTGCTTTTATTTTAGGATAGTTAGGAGGAAGGTAGTTAAACCTTATAAGTTTATTAAGTAAAGATTGAAGTTGTTTTAAATGTTCGCTATTGGCAAATCCACAGCATGAAGGTGCTGCATATTTTATGAGATATGTAATTAGAGATTCCGTTATATCATATAATTTAGGACCACAAAGTCCATGAGCCCTAATTATTTTAAGCGCATGAAACGTTTGGTAGCATTAAGTAATGATATTGTTAATGTAAGGTGTGATGTTAAGAGTTTCAGTGAATGAGACTCCCAAGATAGTGAGGGAAGAAGTTCGTTGGAGAGATGGATGAAGACTAGGATTTTATTATAATTATTATGTATAATTAACTCATAAGATTTTTTGAGGTTACTTGATTTAGCCCATTCAGATAAAGAATCTTATTCTAATTGCAAGGAAATACTATTAGATGATGGAATGACGAGATGAGTGTCATCAGCAAATTGATAATTTTATTGAGGGGATGTACAGGTTTAAGAAAAGATGCATTAATAATAAAAGATGAAGGACCCAATACAGAACCTTGAACCCCGCTAGAATTAATAGATAAGGCACTAGAAGTTCTGTTGAGAAATTTTGTCAAATGTGTTCTATTTAAAAAAAACGAAATGAGTAAATTATGGATAGTATCATCAAGTTGTAATGAGGCCATGTTAGTGATGAGAGTAGAATGATTGAGTGTCGAATGCCTTAGAAAAATCTAAAGCAATAGGACGTACAAATTTTTTAGAAGTTAAAAGAGAGGCTATGACAGAAGTGAGATAAGTTATGACTGAAGTGGGTGAGCCAGTTGGTCTGAAGGCAAATTGGTCATCAAATCTAGACTTAATGAGGGGGTTAGTTAAACAAGGGTAGGTATGGTCTTTAACTATGTATTTTTCTAGTATTCGAGAAAGAATAGAGGCAATGGAAATGGGGCGATATTGATTGGGTTAGGTTGGATTATTTATTTTTTTAATAGGGTGAATAATACTATTTTTCCACTGAGCTGGAAAAAATGCCTGCTTGATGCAGTTGTTGTAGATGGTCGACAGGGACTCACAGATTGCAAAACAAATAAGTTTGAGAAACCAGCCTGGAAGACCATCAGATCCTGTTCCTTTAGGCCAACTTTCATTAAGAATATAATATACAGTGGAAGATGTGGTATAATTAATATTGTGTGGTGCTGATAGCTTATGTGTGGGTTTCTATATAGCTGGATGAGTTAGATATAGAAGCAAAATAGCTATTGAATTTATCGGCATCAATGTTGGAGTTAGCGTTTGCAAGAGGAATTTTTCCACGTAGTTTGTTCACTGTGCTCCACATTGCTTTGCTGCCTTTTTTGCTAATGAAAGTTTGTTAGAAGTTATAATAATATTTCTGATTTGATTAGTGATTGATGTAGCTTGTTGTATCTTCCCCTTTCTCATGAAAAAGTTTTTTGATGGAGAAGTGATTTAACAAATGGGTTAATAAATGGAGGATCAGATGATTTTATAGTTATTGGTTTAGGAGGATAAAACTTGTTAAAAATACTATTAACTGTATTATAGAAAGAATCAACTGATTCTGTTATATTATCATATGTTAGATTAAAGGAGCTTGATGATAAGTAATCGAGACATGTCTTATGTTGGTTGGGATGTCGACGGCGGTAGGTGTGAATTGAACGTGTAATATTGTTATGAGATAGAGCTATGTTGAGAGGCAAGGCAATAACACCAAGATGGTGGGTCTTGATATGGGAAACATAAGTATTAGGATTGAATAACTTAGGATCTATATTGATACCATACAACCTATCAAGATTATTTCCTTTATGAGTTGGTAAATTGATTGAAGACCATTTTGTTTAAGACTATGTGACAATGAATTAAAGCCACCACCTAAAATAAACCTATTATTATGATCTAACATAAAATTAGAGATAATATCTATATGACTTATTAAACGAGCATCTGAATATGATGCTTTGGGTGGATGATATAACACACAAATAAAATGTTCAATATTATTGAAGGTGCACTTGACAATGAAAGTTTCAAGTGCATCTATATTATCCTTATTTACATGTCCAAATACATAAGCTGTTATATTAGATTTTATATAAATTAATACACCACCACTTCTTTTCTTAACCCTATCTTTCCTGAAGCTAGAGTGACCGTCAATAGAAATGAGTCCATCCGAGTGATGTGATTTGAGCCACGACTCGGTGATGATGACAATGTCAGGCCGTAGCCGTAGTTGAAAAACGTCACATCTGAGGCTCTCAATGCCATGAGGTTTTACGAGGCTAGTGGTATTAAGAATTTAGACTATTGGAGGCTTATACTTATTAATAGGTTTTTTAGGATTGAAGTGTTGAAATTTATTTTGATGAGATTATTTTTATTGGTACTATTTTTATTGATAGTATTTCTATTGATTGGTTTAACAAATGAATTTTGACTATGATCAATTGTTTGAATCTGCCTCGGATGATTCGGATTTCAGATATTATTTTTAAATAATATTTTTCTTGTTTTCCAACTTATTTTACCTCCAAATTGAATTTTTTAATATCATCAAAAGAATATTTTATCGTATTGATGTGAATATAATGAATTTGAGGAGAAAATCTGATGAGATTACGAATCGAAATGAACAAATCGCTAGAGAGAAAATTAAATAAATATTAAACACAATGAAATATTAATTTAAAATTTCAAATCAGAAAAAAAAATTGAAAAAAAATTAAAATAGTGAAATTTGAGGAATGAAAACTCAGCGGCAATAACTAGCGTCACGTTGGCAACGCATACATAGAATTTTGCTTCAATAAAGACCGTAAAAAAATTAAATAATAGATTGAATAAAAACTTTATGTACTGTTATTCTGATGAAGTTTTAAATTTCAATGCACTTTTCACCCAAAATTTAAATAATTAAATGTGAAGCTTTTTGAGAATATTTTTTTCACGACCCATCGCTTTTCTCTATCTCCTTTCTTTTTAAATTCAGTATCAACATAACCAGAGGGCTCAAAATGTTATGTGTACGAATAAATTTTTAAGAAAAAAAATAATTTTTCAAATCATAAAAAAGTATATATGTTTATTTGGATTTCAATTAAGTCTAAATAAACTAGACTGCTCGTCTAACAAAATTAATAGTCATTCTGAATATATATTTAAAAGTAGTTTATATAAAACATTTTGAATGGAATTAATAAATTAAAAAGATATCTCTTGTCTGGTTATTGATTAAGTTTTTTTCTTTATAATCAGTTAGGACTTTTATACAATTTTTACGATTTTCCCTTCATAATGTTACATGTTTTCTACGTCAATGTCGGATGCATGTTAAAGTTTGAGCTGGACGCTGTCAAAAATAAGTAAGTTTAAAACAAAATTTGTTTTCATTTTTTTTAATACAAAAAAATTTTAATTCTGCAATTGCTTCTTTAGTTTTTATATTTGTCCAACCTATAAGTTCTTATTTCGAACACTACTGTGCAAAGCGAAAAATTAAATTATCTTTTTTTTATTCAACCTTCATAAGATAATGCACCACTGCAACTAAAGCTAGCAGCATTTGAACTGTTAAAACACTCAGTGTCACAAAATTGCAAGACTTGATAGCCAGGCAGTTGCAAGTGCCCATTGACAAGCAGATTTTGTTGGTCAGCGGGGGTGAAAATGTCTGCCAGTCTCGAAAAATTGCTTCCTATTCTTCTGGAAGTGTTAGTGGTAGTGGCAGTGGCAGTGGTGGTGGTTTTAGTGTTAGTGGTAGTGGTGGTGGTGGTGGTGGTGGTGGTGGTGGTGGTGGTGGTGGTGGTGGTGGTGGTGGTGGTGGTGGTGGTGGTGGTGGTGGTGGTGGTGGTGGTGGTGGTGGTGGTGGTGGTGGTGGTGGTGGTGGTGGTGGTGGTGGTGGTGGTGGTGGTGGTGGTGGTGGTGGTGGTGGTGGTGGTGGTGGTGGTGGTGGTGGTGGTGGTGGTGGTGGTGGTGGTGGTGGTGGTGGTGGTGGTGGTGGTGGTGGTGGTGGTGGTGGTGGTGGTAGTAGGGGTGGTGGTGGTGGTGGTGGTGGTGGTGGTGGTGGTGGTGGTGGTGGTGGTGGTGGTGGTGGTGGTGGTGGCGGTGGTGGTGGTGGTGGTATTAACTATAAATCTCTTCATAAAACCAACAAAGACATCAGCTTGATGAGAAGCAGACTCCTCAATGGTCTTAAATTTCGTCACCTATCAATTCTTACAAGTCTATTTGCATTTATCCATTATAAAGTCAAAAATGTTCACCAAAATCATCGTTAGCATTATCATCATCACCATCTTCACTACTACAACAGGACACTACGCCATTTTTTTTGTACCACAAGAACTGCACTGAGGTTTACATACCCCCCCTCGAAGTGACCATCCCTCCTGCTGGTACAATCTTCGCCATTCATTCAATATTCCATTTTTCTTCTAGCTCCGTACTGGTGTGGTTGCACTGATTGGTGGTGGTGAGGTTGCACTGATTGGTGGTGGTGAGGTTGCACTGATTGGTGGTGGTGAGGTTGCACTGATTGGTGGTGGTGTGGTTGCACTGATTGGTGGTGGTGAGGTTGCACTGATTGGTGGTGGTGTGGTTGCACTGATTGGTGGTGGTGAGGTTGCACTGATTGGTGGTGGTGTGGTTGCACTGATTGGTGGTGGTGAGGTTGCACTGATTGGTGGTGGTGTGGTTGCACTGATTGGTGGTGGTGAGGTTGCACTGATTGGTGGTGGTGTGGTTGCACTGATTGGTGGTGGTGAGGTTGCACTGATTGGTGGTGGTGAGGTTGCACTGATTGGTGGTGGTGTGGTTGCACTGATTGGTGGTGGTGTGGTTGCACTGATTGGTGGTGGTGTGGTTGCACTGATTGGTGGTGAGGTTGCACTGATTGGTGGTGGTGAGGTTGCACTGATTGGTGGTGGTGAGGTTGCACTGCTTGGTGGTGGTGTGGTTGCACTGATTGGTGGTGGTGAGGTTGCACTGATTGGTGGTGGTGAGGTTGCACTGATAGGTGGTGGTGTGGCTACAGTGGATTGACGTTCTTCTGAGAGATACATGCCACAAATTTGAACTGTTATCTATTGTTCACTTTCTATTTAATATATCACTACATTCCTTTTTTCATTTTCCACCATCTGATTCTCCTTCCACCATTTATTCCTTTTTCTACAATCTATCTATTTTTCACCCATCCATTTTTTTCATCTTCATCAGAGAAAAACTTGCAAGCTCAGTTGAGGGAAAGTTTGAGCAAGCCCATCAGCCTTGAACTCACTGCCCTCAGAGCCAACATCGCCAAGGTGACTTTTTGCTTCTTCCTCTTTTTCATCCTCATCCTTCTTCGTTTTCTCATCTTCTTCTCTTTATTTTTTTTCTTTTCCTTCTTCTCCACCCTTTCCTCCTCCTTTTTTTATTATTATTCAATCATCTACTATTTTTCATTCTATGACTATGACCCCATTCCTTATTCCATTTGACCTTCACATTGATCTCATTCATTCTTCCCATCTAACCTTTACTTCACAATGACTTTGACCCACTAGTCGATCTCGTTGCTGGGCAGGCAGAAGGTGGATTCGTGTCAGGAGTTGGTGCACTCACAACACCTGCAGCACCAGGGGTGGGCTGTGGTAATTGCCAATCTGCTGGATGTCGCCAGGTGAGAAAGGGAAAGGATGAATAGGGGGAGGAGGATGAAGAGGGGGGAAGAGGATAGGAAGGTGGGAACAGGGAGGAAGATGAAATAAGGGGTGGAAACTCAAGTTGGTAAGTGTGAGGGCGTGTGGGTTTTTTGATGAATGAAAGTATGGTGACTGGTGAGCGAGAGAGGAATGTTGAGAAATGAATGAGTCGATGTATGGTGTTTTGCAGAAACAACTAGTTTTCAAGGAGTTGCAGAATGTGTCAATTGAATGAGCAATTTTGATTGAACTCGTAGATTTAATTAAAATAATACTTGAATTCGAATAATCTAAAAAATTGCACTGGTAATCCTCCACTTCTTTTTTTTTCGTTTTTTTAATCTAATCTGATCAGGAAATTTACAATGCGCCTTATGAGGATATTAGCATTATGTTCAGAGGTGCTCCCATGAAAGCGCTTTTACTCGCTGTGGGCTACTAGAGGACCAGGTACTCTAGGACGGCTCCTATACATTAGTTGAGCTACCGCTTCTAGAGCTCAAATCTGAGCTTTTTTTCTCTTCTTTTTCTTCTTTTTTTTCAATCTTTTCAAAATTAAAATTAAAATTTCAATCACTCGCTTTTTCACCACAGCGAATACTTGAGAAAGGCTGATTCGTACATGGAAAACCTAAACAGCTTTCACTCCTTCAACCAGGACTACCTGAACTTACTCCAGAGGTCAGTGGGGAGAAAGAAGAAGAGGGAATAGGGAACTAGAATGAAGAAGAAAATTTGAGGGAAAAAGAAGGATGTAAAGAAGATAAGGGGGGAAAAAAGATGGGAAAAAGAAGGATGAAGGAAGGGAAAAAAAGGATAAAGGAAGGTTGAGAAGAAATGAAAAGAAGACGAGAAGTTATAAGGGCGCATAAGTAGAAGCTTGAATGCGAGTGTAATGACAACTTTATAAGCATTTGCAAACCACCGACCCTTCAGCATTCCTCAAGCCATCCACACCCTTGGACAAATCATTCTTCCTCCTTCCTTACCCATTGACTCCTTCCATCATTCATCCTTCATCCTATCCTCATCCACTTCGTCTTCCTCTTCCTCCAACCTTGTCCCTCGGCAACCCTTCAAAATGTGCACTCTTCTTGATTGGATCAATACACATGTCAGTTTGCATTGTTTCTAATTTTTTAAAATGTAATTATCATTTTTTTAAATAATTATTATTTATTTATATTATCATTTTGACTATCAACTTTTCAAATATAATCAATATATCAATATCATTGTAATCTTTTCATCCTTTTCAATGTTATTCTCAACTTTTTTAATTGTTTTTGTTTTTGATTTTTTAATTGACTTTGATTTTTAGTTTGTAACACTACATTTAAGTTTTAATTCACTTTTCTCAGTTTTTTATTTTAAAAATAATAACTCATAAATAAAACAGAAATATTTCAAAGTTCATTATTATAGGTTGAACGGTGAGTAATTTTATTAGATTCCATCAAAGTTATTGTAAATTTGTTTTCTGTTACATTTTCCTAACTTTTTCTTCTCAATTTTTTCTTTGTGTTTGTGTTATACAATTTTTGTTTGTTACTCTGCTTTCGAAAAGATCTAATAAAAGTAATATTGAAAATGTCGATTCATTATTTTTGAATTCAATTATTTTAATTAATAAATAAATAAATTAATATATTTATTCATTGTAGGACTCACGCAACAGTTTGCACAGACTGGTGGAAGAAGGCAGAAAGTCTCTGCAGGAGGTGATAATGTTTGGCGCTTTTATCATATAAAATAAAACTTATTTTGCTACTTTTGAATCCGAATTTTTCATTTGCTTTCTGATGCATTACCTCATGCCTCGTGCTTCTCTATCACCTTTTCGTGACATTCTTTTTTAGTTTTCATGTTATCACAACCATCATTGTCATCATTCCTACTATTCTTATTTTTTAACCACTTCTTCAAACATATTACCATCATTCCATCGCTACCACCTACTTTCATCTCACATTACACTATCACCACACCATAACCACTCTATAACAATAGTATACTCATCACCACTCCACAACCACATCACCACTCCACAACCACATCACCACTCCACAACCACATCACCACTCCACAACCACATCATCACTTCACAACCACATCACCACCCCACAACCACATCACACCATCACAACCCCACAACCATGTCACCACCCCACAACCACATCACCACCCCACAACCACATCACCACTCCACAACCACATCACCACCCCACAACCACATCACCACCCTACAACCACATCACCACTCCACAACCACATCTCCACTCCACAATCACATCACCACTCCACAACCACATCACCACTCCACAACCACATCACCACCCCACAACCACATCACCACCCCACAACCACGTCACCACTCCACAACCACATCACCACTCCACAACCATGACACCACTCCACAACCACATCACCACTCCACAACCACATCACCACTCCACAACCACATCACCACTCCACAACCACATCACCACCCCACAACCACATCTCCACTCCACAACCACATCACCACTCCACAACCACATCACCACTCCACAACCACATCACCACCCCACAACCACATCTCCACTCCACAACCACATCACCACCCCACAACCACATCTCCACTCCACAATCACATCACCACTCCACAACCACATCACCACCCCACAACCACATCACCACCTCACAACCACATCACCACCCCACAACCACATCACCACCCCACAACCACATCACCACCCCACAACCACGTCACCACTCCACAACCACATCACCACTCCACAACCATGACACCACCACAACCACATCACCACTCCACAACCATGACACCACTCCACAACCACATCTCCACTCCACAACCACATCACCACTCCACAACCACATCACCACTCCACAACCACGTCACCACTCCACAACCACATCACCACTCCACAACCACATCACCACCCCACAACCACATCACCACCCCACAACCACGTCACCACTCCACAACCACATCACCACTCCACAACCATGACACCACCACAACCACATCACCACATCACACCATCACCACCCCACAACCATGTCACCACCCCACAACCATGTCACCATTCCACAACCACACCACACTATCACCACATCATACCAGCACACCATCACCACACCACCACACCACTACACCATCACCACAACCACACCCTCACCACTCCACTGACCAGTTCAACCAGGACTCGAAACTTGCTCAGCTCAAGGAGATGGAAGGTTTCAAAGAACTGGTGGTAGTTGATCGCAAAGAGATGAAGGTGCTGTGGTGGTTGTAGTAGCTATGGAGATGCCACTGGTGGCTGTAGTAGTTGTGGTGCCACTGGCTGCTGTGGTAGTTGTTGTGCCACTGGTGGCTGTAGTAGTTGTGGTGCCGCTGGCTGCTGTGGTAGTTGTTGTACAACTAATGGCTGTGGTAGCTTTATTAAATGTTGTGATTCTTGTGTTTTTGCTGGCTGCTATGTATTCATGTTAATAAGTCAACGAAATAAATATAAACTAGAAACTGTTCAATTAATCGATTTAATTTACTCTTCTCCACCGCAAAAACTTCAGCATCCTATTTCTTTTCCGCAATCCTTCCTTCTCATTCTTAATCATTCTCTTACAATCTTTCTTAATCATTCTCTTGAAATCTTTCTTTATTATCTGACAATCCTATTCTTTTTCTCGCAATCCACAGATTATCCGTGGCCTTGATGACAGACTTTCAGGCACTGATTACGTTTCTTTCATTGATGATGATGATGATGATGATGATGATGATGATGATGATGATGATGATGATGATGATGATGATGATGATGATGATGATGATGATGATGATGATGATGATGATGATGATGATGATGATGATTATTATGATGATTAGGATGATTATGGTGATTATGATGATTATGGTGATTATGATGATTATGATAATAATAATAATAATAATAATAATAATAATAATAATAATAATAATAATAATAATAATAATAATAATAATAATAAAAATAATAATAATAATAATAATAATAATAATAATAATAATAATAATTATTATTATTATTATTATTATTATTATTATTATTATTATTATTATTATTATTATTATTATTATTATTATTATTATTATCATTATCATTATAATTGTAATCATTAATATAAGTATTATTAGTATTAGCAGTATTAGCGGTAGTAGTAGCATTATTAGTAGAGGCGCACCATAATTAATGTTTGCGCGACACCAGGCCTGGACAGGCTCATGGCGAACAACAAGAAGCTGCTGAAGGAACAAGAAGACATGGCTGAAGTGAGTTGACGTGGTGGTTGTGGTGGTTGTAGAGATGACTGTAGTGGCTATGGTGGTTATTGTAATGGCTGTACTGACTTGTGGTTGTTATAACGGCTGTTGTTGTGGTTATAACGGCTGTTGTTGTGGTTATAACGGCTGTTGTGTTAATTATGAGGGATGTTTTGGCAGTTTTAACTACCTCGAAACTCTATGAACTTAGTGTCACTATAATAATATTCGTATTTGTATTGTATTGTATCGTATAACGGTTGATATGGTGGCCGCAATGACTGTTGTGGTAGTTATAACGGTTTTTGTGATTGCTCTGGGTACTTTTAGGTTTTGAAATTACAGTTTACGCAGAGGTTACCGCAGAAAAATTTGTATTTATTAATTTACACAACAGCCATTTCAGTCCACTCGTCTTCAAAATTCCATTTTGAAACACACGACTTTCCTCATCTCCACAATCACTCCACTCTTCGTTTCTCACTTTTGCCCATTTTTCATTCTTTTCATCCATTCATCCATCCACCCATTCCTTCTTTTCACCTCTTCATTTCATCCTTCCGCCCATTCAAGTCATCCACCCATTCAAGTCATCCACCCATTCCATCCAACTAACCCATCCACCCATTCCATCCAATCAACAAATCCACCCATTCCATCCAATCAACAAATCCACCCATTCCATCCAGCCAATCCATCCACCCATTCCATCCAATCAACAAATCCACCCATTCCATCCAATCAACCAATCCACCCATTCCATCCAGCCAATCCATCCACCCATTCTATCCTTTTTATGCCACCTCCACAGATGTTCTTCAGCGTGCACCAGCGTCTGCAAGGAGTTCAGGACACCGCCATGCTGGCTGGCCTGTGCAGCGTGCACAAGGAGTACCTCGAGAGACTGCTCTACAACCACCAAACCCTTCTCGAAAACCTCTCCAAGTGCCACAAGACCAAACACGAGCTGTGTGACAACCTCAACAACAGACTCAAGTACATTTCCACTTTCCATTTTTTGTCCTACCTTGTCCTACCTCGTTCAACTTTGTCCTACCTTGTCCTACCTCGTTCAACTTTGTCCTACCTTGTCCTACCTCTTTCAACTTTGTCCTACCTTGTCCTACCTCTTTCAACTTTGTCCTACCTTGTTCTACTTTGTCCTACCTTGTCCTACTTTGTCCTACTTTGTCCTACCTTGTCCTACCTTGTTC
>OX387248.1:4231357-4270607 GCA_947562095.1 Branchellion lobata
AAAAGATTTTTCTATTGCCTTATCCTTATCTTTTTGTACTCTTTATTATTCAATTTTTTCCCATTTTCTTTATTTATTTTTTTTAAAATCTTACGATTGTTTTTTAAAGAGGCAAGAAAATTGGTGTGCTTGAAGGGCGACAGATTCCTACATCGTCCATCTGCCCATCCTTCTTATCACCATCATTAGAGCCCTTACCAATATCATCACAACCACTACCATCATCATCACAACCACTACCATCATCATCACAACCACTACCATCATCATCACAACAACTACCACCATCACCACAACCACTACTTTCATCATCATCGCCGTCTTCACAGTTATCCCCATCGCATCCACGTCCTTTTCAAAACCCATTTCTATCATCATCCTCGTCGTCGTCGTCATTATCACCATCAAAACCCTCACCATCCCACACATTGGCTTCATCACCACCTAAGTCATCATCATCTTCTTCTTCTTCATCATGTTCACTAATGTCCCCTTCTTCCTCCTCCCACCACTTTCCTTCTTCCTCTTCCCACCCACTTCCTTCCTCCTCCTCCCACCACTTCACCATGATGCAATCATGCCCAGACTACGTTGAAAAGGTTCACCAACTTGAAGTGGTCAGTGTGAACGTTCTTATCCCATTCGAATCCAATAATTATTTTTCAATATATAGTTTTTTCTCTGATTATTTACATATTTATTTGTTAAACTTCCATATTACGTTGTTCCTGTGACTCTAGACACTCAAGAGTAAAGAAGAAGAAAACAAAAGGCTCAAGAGCAAACTGGTTTACTGGACATTTTTATCTGTTTCACTTTTGATCAATTAAAATTTAATCAGTTTAAATTTTGAAAAATTATTTATTATTTCAAATAATAATCTGTTTAAATTCAATTTATTCCATTTTAAATATAAATTATATATTTATTATAATTATATTATATTATAAATAAAAAATAATTAATTAAAAATTTCAAACTTTAATTAGTATAATTCTTATTTTTTCAAAATATTTAAACTTCTGACTGGTTTTAATTGATATTTATCCTAATGATTAATTTAGTTTCATTCGTTAGTTTAAAACTCCCAAGTGATAGCACTTTCAAGTGGTACAAACTATACAATTTTTATTATTTTAAATTATTTGTTTCTATTGTCACAATGGAATATTTTAATTGTTTCATTATTATCTGTGTTATTATTATTATTATTATTATTATTATTATTATTATTATTGTTATTATTATTATTATTATTATTATTATTATTATTATTATTATTATTATTATTATTATTATTATTTTTATTATTATTATTATTATTATTATTTGATTATTAAGTGAAAGATTCAAGGACAAGAAAAGTTAATTAAAAAGAATAAAGTTAATTGTTTTCAATTCCAATTTTCAGCCAAGTTTTTTCAATTCCAATTTTCAGCCAAGTTTTAAAATTAATTATGATGAAATAATTAATTGAATTAAACTGAGAACCTATATTTCATTTATTTTCAGAACTCATCTTCGAAGAAGGAAAGCAGCCATGACCACGTCAACCTTAAGTCGTTTGTATCAATCTATTTTTGCTCTTCACTCTAGCCATTCACCTTCCCTTCTCTTCATCTTCTTCCTCTTCTTTCTCCTCTTTCTTTTTCTCCACTTCTTCTTCTTCTTCCTCCTCCTTCTTCTCCTCCTCTTCCTTCGCTTCCTCTTCTTCCTCTTCTTTCTCCTTTTTCTTTTTCTCCACTTCTTCTTCTTCCTCCTCCTTCTCCTCCTCCTCCTCTTCCTTCTCTTCCTCTTCCTTCTCCTCTTCTTCCTTCTCTTCCTTCTCCTCCTCCTCTTCTTCCTCCTCCTCCTCCTCCTCCTCCTCCTCCTCCTCCTCCTCCTCCTCCTCCTCCTCCTCCTCCTCCTCCTCCTCCTCCTCCTCCTCCTCCTCCTCCTCCTCCTCCTCCTCCTCCTCCTCCTCCTCCTCCTCCTCCTCCTCCTCCTCCTCCTCCTCCTCCTCCTCCTCCTCCTCCTCCTCCTCCTCCTCCTCCTCCTCCTCCTCCTCCTCCTCCTCCTCCTCCTCCTCCTCCTCCTCCTCCTCCTCCTCCTCCTCCTCCTCCTCCTCCTCCTCCTCCTCCTCCTCCTCCTCCTCCTTCTCTTTCTCCTTCTTTTCCTTTTTTTCCTCTCTTTTTTCATTTCTTTTTTTTTCTTTCTCCTCTTCTTTCTTCTCCTCCTCCTCTTCTTCTCCAGATGCACAGAAGGCAGCATAGTGTTGTTCGTGCAAGACACAGTCACTAACCACTACGTGGCCTACCTGCCTTCGAATCCTGTCAAGTGCTTTCTTCACTCTGACTCTATACCACTTTTTCAAAATGGTTTGTATGTATGGGTGTGGATTTGTGTGGGTGTGGGTTGGTGGGTGAGCGAGGGTGGGTGAATGTGTGTGTGTGTGTGTGTGTGTGTGTGTGTGTGTGTGTGTGTGTGTGTGTGTGTGTGTGTGTGTGTGTGTGTGTGTGTGTGTGTGTGTGTGTGTGTGTGTGTGTGTGTGTGTGTGTGTGTGTGTGTGTGTGTGTGTGTGTGTGTGTGTGTGTGTGTGTGTGTGTGTGTGTGTGTGTGTGTGTGTGTGTGTGTGTGTGTGTGTGTGTGTGTGTGTGTGTGTGTGTGTGTGTGTGTGTGTGTGTGTGTGTGTGTGTGTGTGTGTGTGTGTGTGTGTGTGTGTGTGTGTGTGTGTGTGTGTGTGTGTGTGTGTGTGTGTGTGTGTGTGTGTGTGTGTGTGTGTGTGTGTGTGTGTGTGTGTGTGTGTGTGTGTGTGTGTGTGTGTGTGTGTGTGTGTGTGTGTGTGTGTGTGTGTGTGTGTGTGTGTGTGTGTGTGTGTGTGTGTGTGTGTGTGTGTGTGTGTGTGTGTGTGTGTGTGTGTGTGTGTGTGTGTGTGTGTGTGTGTGTGTGTGTGTGTGTGTGTGTGTGTGTGTGTGTGTGTGTGTGTGTGTGTGTGTGTGTGTGTGTGTGTGTGTGTGTGTGTGTGTGTGTGTGTGTGTGTGTGTGTGTGTGTGTGTGTGTGTGTGTGTGTGTGTGTGTGTGTGTGTGTGTGTGTGTGTGTGTGTGTGTGTGTGTGTGTGTGTGTGTGTGTGTGTGTGTGTGTGTGTGTGTGTGTGTGTGTGTGTGTGTGTGTGTGTGTGTGTGTGTGTGTGTGTGTGTGTGTGTGTGTGTGTGTGTGTGTGTGTGTGTGTGTGTGTGTGTGTGTGTGTGTGTGTGTGTGTGTGTGTGTGTGTGTGTGTGTGTGTGTGTGTGTGTGTGTGTGTGTGTGTGTGTGTGTGTGTGTGTGTGTGTGTGTGTGTGTGTGTGTGTGTGTGTGTGTGTGTGTGTGTGTGTGTGTGTGTGTGTGTGTGTGTGTGTGTGTGTGTGTGTGTGTGTGTGTGTGTGTGTGTGTGTGTGTGTGTGTGTGTGTGTGTGTGTGTGTGTGTGTGTGTGTGTGTGTGTGTGTGTGTGTGTGTGTGTGTGTGTGTGTGTGTGTGTGTGTGTGTGTGTGTGTGTGTGTGTGTGTGTGTGTGTGTGTGTGTGTGTGTGTGTGTGTGTGTGTGTGTGTGTGTGTGTGTGTGTGTGTGTGTGTGTGTGTGTGTGTGTGTGTGTGTGTGTGTGTGTGTGTGTGTGTGTGTGTGTGTGTGTGTGTGTGTGTGTGTGTGTGTGTGTGTGTGTGTGTGTGTGTGTGTGTGTGTGTGTGTGTGTGTGTGTGTGTGTGTGTGTGTGTGTGTGTGTGTGTGTGTGTGTGTGTGTGTGTGTGTGTGTGTGTGTGTGTGTGTGTGTGTGTGTGTGTGTGTGTGTGTGTGTGTGTGTGTGTGTGTGTGTGTGTGTGTGTGTGTGTGTGTGTGTGTGTGTGTGTGTGTGTGTGTGTGTGTGTGTGTGTGTGTGTGTGTGTGTGTGTGTGTGTGTGTGTGTGTGTGTGTGTGTGTGTGTGTGTGTGTGTGTGTGTGTGTGTGTGTGTGTGTGTGTGTGTGTGTGTGTGTGTGTGTGTGTGTGTGTGTGTGTGTGTGTGTGTGTGTGTGTGTGTGTGTGTGTGTGTGTGTGTGTGTGTGTGTGTGTGTGTGTGTGTGTGTGTGTGTGTGTGTGTGTGTGTGTGTGTGTGTGTGTGTGTGTGTGTGTGTGTGTGTGTGTGTGTGTGTGTGTGTGTGTGTGTGTGTGTGTGTGTGTGTGTGTGTGTGTGTGTGTGTGTGTGTGTGTGTGTGTGTGTGTGTGTGTGTGTGTGTGTGTGTGTGTGTGTGTGTGTGTGTGTGTGTGTGTGTGTGTGTGTGTGTGTGTGTGTGTGTGTGTGTGTGTGTGTGTGTGTGTGTGTGTGTGTGTGTGTGTGTGTGTGTGTGTGTGTGTGTGTGTGTGTGTGTGTGTGTGTGTGTGTGTGTGTGTGTGTGTGTGTGTGTGTGTGTGTGTGTGTGTGTGTGTGTGTGTGTGTGTGTGTGTGTGTGTGTGTGTGTGTGTGTGTGTGTGTGTGTGTGTGTGTGTGTGTGTGTGTGTGTGTGTGTGTGTGTGTGTGTGTGTGTGTGTGTGTGTGTGTGTGTGTGTGTGTGTGTGTGTGTGTGTGTGTGTGTGTGTGTGTGTGTGTGTGTGTGTGTGTGTGTGTGTGTGTGTGTGTGTGTGTGTGTGTGTGTGTGTGTGTGTGTGTGTGTGTGTGTGTGTGTGTGTGTGTGTGTGTGTGTGTGTGTGTGTGTGTGTGTGTGTGTGTGTGTGTGTGTGTGTGTGTGTGTGTGTGTGTGTGTGTGTGTGTGTGTGTGTGTGTGTGTGTGTGTGTGTGTGTGTGTGTGTGTGTGTGTGTGTGTGTGTGTGTGTGTGTGTGTGTGTGTGTGTGTGTGTGTGTGTGTGTGTGTGTGTGTGTGTGTGTGTGTGTGTGTGTGTGTGTGTGTGTGTGTGTGTGTGTGTGTGTGTGTGTGTGTGTGTGTGTGTGTGTGTGTGTGTGTGTGTGTGTGTGTGTGTGTGTGTGTGTGTGTGTGTGTGTGTGTGTGTGTGTGTGTGTGTGTGTGTGTGTGTGTGTGTGTGTGTGTGTGTGTGTGTGTGTGTGTGTGTGTGTGTGTGTGTGTGTGTGTGTGTGTGTGTGTGTGTGTGTGTGTGTGTGTGTGTGTGTGTGTGTGTGTGTGTGTGTGTGTGTGTGTGTGTGTGTGTGTGTGTGTGTGTGTGTGTGTGTATTTTTATCCTATCACTTGGTCTGATCTATTCATTCTCCTATTCATCCTTCACAGCCTTTTCTCCAATGCCTTCATGGATAGTTGCTGAAGTCACGGGCAAAGATCTTTGTCAAGCCAAGAAGGTGTTTCAGTCGCAATGAACATTTCACTGCTTTTTTTCCACACCACATGCCGCTTTTTCCTACTTTTTCTATCTGTCTCTTAACTATATTTTATCATATAACTTCAATGTCTATCCAGCCCCTCATGTACTAACTCAACCATGCACCCATTCATGCACTCATCCATACACTCATTTCTGATCTACATTCATCCATGCATTTTTTCATGTACCCATTCATGCACTCAATCATCTTCTCACTCATATGTTCATCTATGCATTCATCCATGCATTCATCCGTATACCCACTCGTGCACTCTCACTCATTTATTTATCTACACATATTCATGCATTCATTTTCGCATTCATCCATGCTTTTATGGAATAGAATAGAATTTTATTTATGAAGCTCTTAGGAAAGCAACTATGACGTTCCCGTTTGTTATTGAGAGAGTAATAATCACTTATAATGAATGATAAATTTTCAGCGAACGTAAATAGTGTTGAGAAGCCAAACAAATAAAGTAAGTTTTCTTATTTCTGGTGGAATGAATCAGACAGCTCGCCGATGAACGATGCAATCAATGGTCAGACCTGTTGATGTAGTGCAGCCCAAACCTACCCACTGCTCATTCAGCTGTCTGGTTCATTTCACCAATAATAAGGAACTGGAAATTCTAGTTTTAATTCTCAACTCTATTCCGCATATTTTCTCCACCTACAATAAGGAAACTGACTTATTCTTTCTTTGAATTCTCAACTCTATGCTTGCTAACGATTCATTATTTAGTATTTGTATTTACTGTTCACTTAAGACTGAACGAAGGCGCTTCAGTTGCTTACTTAGGCGTTTTAAAAATAAAACTTTATCCAATTCAATCTATCCATTCCCACACTCCTTTTTTATTCATGCGCCAGCCCACTCATCAACCAGTGCACTAGTGCATGTATCAACCACAGGCCAGCAACAGGTTCAGGGTCGCTGTGGGTTCAAAATTCTACCGAGTGAAGGCAAAGCCGTTGCAGGAACTTGGGAATCCTTGAAGAGGCTGCCACGATTTCATCGGAAGTTCTGAAGAATCTTTTCGAAGGTTTCCAAAAGTTTTCGGAGATTTTTGAAGATTTTTCTTGTTACAGAGGCGGTGTTAAAGGAGTGGCATTTGATTATAAAGCTGAGTAAAAAATTAAGTATATGGTTTTATAAACTTTTGATTCTTAAACGTTATATACCATTGATTATAATATTGAATTGAATATTGAGTATACTTTTCGCTATTAGTACGGAGTGGAGTCGGTTTGTTGTTGCCTGTCATTTGAACTTCATTCATCCACTTCAAAGTCACTGACTTGGCTTATAAATTGCCAGTAGTTGTCCATAATACCACCAGTGCGGGTGCCTAGCAAACTAATGTACATATACCCTTGACCTTTCCTTGTTATATGTTATAAGTTATTTGTTTATTCAGTTTTTATAAATCTTTATTTTTAATTTTAAAAAAATAACTGTTTGTTTATTTTGTAAAATAATCCCTCCATTATCATCGTCTAATCTTTTAACATTCGTCGAGTTTTTTATTAAATTAAAAAAAATAAAATAATTAAAAAAGATTGAACTTCATTCCCATAATGAATCTGTTTAAAAAAATTCATAATTGTTTCATAGTTCTGCTAGTTTGCGGATTTTAAAAAAATTAATCGTTGTTTGTGTTTTTTAATTTGTTTTTAGTATTCGTTTTTCTTATCATTTTGGTTGCGTTGTTTTTTTTCATTGTTTTTTATGGTTTATGACTTTTTTATATGTTTCAATGGCTTGTGGTTTGTTCGTTATTTTAATGGCTTGTGCATTTATTGATTTTTGGTTTTTTAAAGTTTTTTTCGCATTTTTCAAAATTTTTATTTCTATTTGAAGGCTGCAAGCTACCTCTGTACTTGGAGTTGTTTTAACGATGCCTGTTTGTATGTATTCTCTATGTATCTTGTATGCATCTTGTATGCATCTTGTATGCATCTTGTATGCATATTGTATGCATCTTGTATGCATCTTGTATGCATCTTGTATGCATATTGTATGCGTATTGTATGCATATTGTATGCATATTGTATGCATATTGTATGCATATTGTATGCATATTGTATGCATATTGTATGCATCTTGTATGTATCTTGAGTTTTCACAAAATGCTTAATTTTTTCAACTGTGATGGAAGATGATGCAAAATTCAAAATTCTATGACAAGATATATATTACACTTATATATTCTAAAAAATAAAATGTGATATTATCACTACTCTTAATAACACCAAAAAAATAATAATCCCTATAAGTAATTAAACGACGAATTTGTGTTTTTTATAATAATAATAATAATATTATTAATAATAATAATAATAATAATAATAATAATAATAATAATAATAATAATAATAATATTACTATTGAATTAATTTAATTGTTTTACTTTAGTCGTTTCTAACCTCTACATTACTAAGGTCGTTTGTAAGGAGGATTACCAACTACCGCCTACAAGAAGTCTTCTGTAAGGCGATACATAGTTTGATAATTAATTAAACCCATAAGTATGTGCTCAAACCGATTGTTTTCACCTGTACTGGTTTAAATTGAAAGTTTTTTTAGTTATCTTTTGTACTGGTCACTATTATACTATTTCAACTTTTATTTATCTATATTAATTTTTAATTTTTGTTCGTTAATAAATATAAATTGAAGGGTATTACTAAGATAGCATAGTAGTAACACATTACTTAATCAATCTAGTTCACATCCTTCTAGATTCTACCACACCATTCTTCTTCAGACTTTCAAACCTCTGCAAGTGGCCAACCTCTGGTGGCTATGATTTGATCGCTTTCTATCACTTAATATCTAAACTGATGTCCACTTTCGAATTTTTCTGTTTTAATTTTGACATTTTCCATGATTCAAACATTAAACTTCAGTTTGGATCACATTCTCAATAATGAGCCCTTTTATTTTGAAATTCAATAAAAGTTGCCATCTTTTGATTCCTTTCCACTGCACCTAATACACTGATGTAATTACGTTCCATTGGAGCCCGCCATGGAGAAGTATTAGTAATTCCACTTCAGTATAAATTAAAAAAAAAAAATATTGCATATAATTAAAAGCATCATCCATCATTTATCCATCACGTTCATGATGGAGGATTCATTTGAACCCTAAAAAAACGTTTTGTAAGCGTATTTAAACAAAAAAATTATTATTATTTTTATTATTGTTATTATTATGCTCAATATTATTATTATTATTATTATTATTATTATTATTATTATTATTATTATTATTATTATTATATTTATTATTATTATTATCATTGTTATTGTTAATATTATTAATATTAGTTAAATGCCGTTCCATTAATAAGTTTTTTTTCTCCTTGCATCTAACTAATCACTTGACCCGAAATTGATCTCAGAAAGCCTTATACAATCAAAGCATTTATGAAACGCCTTTTAGCATTTTGTTCGAAAGCGCTTCCAGTGAAACCGTTTTACTGGCTGTGGGCTACTAGTTGACTAAGCCATATTGTCAAGAGCACTTTTGTACATAATGCCAAAAGCCGCGTTAAAAATGTTTTTATTAGATTAGATTAAGTAATTTGTTTTTTCTTGAGTTACCGTTTTTAAAACTGAAACTTGAGCTTGGTCTGGAATCGAACCCCAAAGTTCCCGCTTCACAGCGCAACATGCTCTCCATTGTGCTTTAGGCGCAGGAATGTTACATAAACAAAAAAAATAAAAAAATAATATAATGAAGTCAGATCAACAAAAACAACATTGTTACAAGTAATTTGTAGTCATATTTGAAAGCGAAAGGGATTATAGAATAAAATTGATAAACCTTGAAAATTGAAAAATAGCTTTTAATCATATCAAATAACTCTTTAAAAATTTTTAATGCTACACAAAATATCACAATGGATAGCAAAAAATATAAGCAGAACAGAGTCAAGTTAGAAAAAAATGTACTTTTAGAAGAAATCTGAGTGTAGATTAAAAGAAAGTCTAGCTAGCATAGTAAGCCAATCACTAGCCAAACCTAGTCTAAGCGAATAAAAAATTTTTCATCGTACAATTTGCACTCTGAGATTGCTCTGCTTCATTAAGATTAGCTTGAATTGCTAGTAATTTTTTAATCATTAAGGTTTTGAGGCCTTTACGCAACTAAAGTAGAGATGTAAGAGAAGTAGGACTAGGAGAGAAACAAACACCGTGTGGTATAAAATAAGTGGAATTTTTTGCAACCGCTCAAGTTGGTCACCATCTATTTATCCATCTTTCAGGATCATGTGTTCCACAATAGCAGATCAAACCTCTCCGCAAAGTCCAATATTTTTTCATCAGTCATTTTTAATACTCGAACCTCACCCTCCATGAAGCTTGCTTTCTAGCTTCTTTACCCTCAGATGTTTTAGATTTTCATGTTCAAATCCCCTCTTACTGTTACCTCTTCTTTCCTAGGCAAACTGCATAGAATGTCATAAGCAAGACTGAGATATGTGCGTAATTGAAAGAGAAGCTACAAATGTAGTGCGAGGAATAAAAACAGCAAAGGCAATTAAATTCTTTTTAGGCTGAACTGTGCAATGTAAGAATGAATGTGATCAAAAGGTGAAGGAAAGGATTCAGACAGCCTGAGCGGGTTGACGTTAACAAAATGGGTGCTCGGTATCAAAGCCGTACGACAACATCAACCATCTCTACTTGCTTTTATGAATACTCCGTACCAAAAGTGAATATGAGATCTGCTGGCACAGCGCCTGAACAAGATTTTTCCACGGGCTATGTCTAATCCATTCACTCGGGCAGTTTCTCACAACCACGCCATCATTCAATTGTGGTTGACACTGCTGTCCGTGTATCAACTACATAGATAATCTTTGTGTTGTATATATCTTATATGTAAGATTGCATTTTTTAATTGTGTTTTTGAGTCATTGCCCTTATTGGTGTTGTGCGTATGGTCGTGAAAATTCTATCGTGTGTTTAAGTGGGACCCAGTAACCATTTTGTTGAGCAACATGCTTACTGATGTGTGTAATTGAAATCGCATTAGTATAAATGCCATTTTCGAGAGCCAATGACAAAGAACATTAGTCAAAAGTATGTGTTTCGACACATTTCGGAGCTCTATATAAGAAGACGAACTTATCGTTAGTTCGTTCGTGAACGCTTCTCTACCTTGAATTGTACAGATTAATAAATATCTACAATCTGTTCAGTCTTGACTTGCTTCAAGCTGTAATCTTTAACTGTTTTTTTAAGACATGAGCTCTATCTTTGGTTGAATCGCAAATAACCTCACTTAAACTTGTTCAAGTGAGGTCACAGCACTTACCATCCCTGCTACTGCACCACTACATGGCAATTCAAAAAAATATTAATTTTAACCTTTACTACTAAATAAACTTTCAGTTTTTAAATTCTTAAATTCATTTTTTGGTCTAGTTTATACTAGACCAAGAATCAAAAGCGAGTGTTGTACTTTTTTCAAAACTGGAGAAAATTTCTTTCTTTATTAGGAACAAGCAGAGGTTAATGGGGATTTATTTGTAGAATAAATATTTTTATAATAAATTTTCTCAAAATAATTTTTTTATATAAATGTTTTTATAATATTTTTTCCAGAATGAATATTTTTTATAATAAATGTTTTTATAACAAATAAAAATGAATAATTAAAATGAATTGTCACAAAAAAAAAATTTAAAAAATAAAATATTTTTATTAAAACTATTGATAAAATAATGTTTTTCAGTTTTACGTTTAATTGGGCGCAAAATACTCCTTCTTGAATGAACTGAAGTTAATCTTTGAATAATTAATGTTACACTTTCAACATTCGTTTCATTTGCAATAAAAGTTTAAAAGATGCCTGTGAGCATTGCTTTGCTAAAACACATTGCGCTGAAGAGCAATTAAAAAAATAAAATGAGTTCGATCACAACAATGACAATGAGACTTAACAAGAATGCAGCTGACCATTCTCTTAAAAGGAAAAAGAACAGGTTCCCAAGAAGGTCAGAGATAGTGTGTGTGGGAGCCGAGGGTAAATGAACAAAAGGTAAACTCTTTGTGAGTACTAAACTGATAGGTGAGATTGTTCAATATTCTGGTAACCTCCAATTAAATATTTTGGAAAATTACTTTTCAATAGATAAATTATTAGGAATGATTAATTTTAAATGATTGCATTTGATTTTGGAGGAAGTCTCACTGAAATACATTTTATAAATAGTTCGTTATTAAAAATATGTTTCCAGTCCAAAAGACAATTCAAGAAAATGCATAATCAAAATAAACAATCAAATTTGTATCGGAAGGAAAATATAATACATGCATACCAATCGAATCTTAAACAAATAAAATTTTTGAAGTTTCAAAATGAATGCCCAGGAGTCTTTGCTTCAAACTCGTGACGCTGTGTTTGGAGCGAAACAAAATCTGATCAATATATTTGTAACATTTGCTCGCATGGAAACGGTTTAACTCATTGTAGGCTACTAATCTAATCCATTAAAATCATTTGTATGGCGCTGATTCCATGCTGTTCCAGAGCACCTTTCTAAAAACTGTTTAAACAACAAAGTCTTAAGAACTTTACGAAAACAAAGTAGAGAAGTCATAGAGGTAAGATTGGGGGGAAGAAAGTTCTATAAAAGAGACCACAGTAGGAAAGTGGAGATTTAGCAAAATTATTATTAGAAGGTATATTAAAAAATGAGAATAGGTAGGAGATCTCTGTCCCTTACAAGGAGGCAACTTAAAAAGGTCAGCTAAGTAGTAAGTTAAGTGATTATATCTTGTTTTAAACATGAGAGTGTAGGTTTTGAAAACGGATATTTTTTAAGAAGCAACCAGTGTGAAGAGACAAGGATAGGAGTTAGAAAAGAGAATTGATGAGTACCAGAAACTGAGCAGCAGCGCTATTAAAAGCCTCGGTGAAAGGGTGTAGAGTGGTCTCTGGGAGTCCATAGTATAAAGAGTTACTGTAGTCAAAGCGGGACAAAATAGGCGAAAGAACTAGTAGTTTGAGGGTTGAATATCTAGGAGAAATTTTCAGTTGCTTGATACGGCAAAGATGAAAAAAAAAGATTTAGCTACAAACTTTATCTGTGGTATGAGGAAAAGTGGAGAGTCAACAGTGAAGCCCAAACTATGAATGTTGGAGTAAGGGGGGAGAGAAAGGTTTGATGAAATATTAATTGAAGGAAAAAATTCAATAAGTCGAAAAGACTTGCTAAAATATATAAGATCAACTTTCGAGGGATTGGGTTTGAGGAACATAGAATCACTCCAAGAAATTACTTTACTAATAAAAGAATATTTTTTAGAGATAGAAGATAAGTTATATTTGGGGAATGAAGTAAAGATGTATGAGTCATCAGCATAAAACTGACTTTGAAAAAAAAAGATTAAATAACTTTTGGGAGTTCAGAAGAACAAAGAATAAAAAAAAGAGAACCAAGAACAAAACCCTGAATAACACCAAATGGAAAAGAGGAAGGAGTAGAATGAGAGTTGTTCATAGAAACTACAGAACACCTGTAGGAGAGGTAAGAGAAAATCCATTAAAGACAAAAACCAGAAATTCCATATGAGGTTCCAAGTTGCTGAATTAGTAAGGAGTAGTCGACAGTGTCAAAAGCAGAAGAAAAATCCAAGCGAAAAAGGAAAGAGATATAACCCTTGTAACAGGAAAGTAAAGAATCAGTATATATTTTCAAAAGTGAGGTTTCAGTACTGTGAAAAGGACGAAAACCAGAGTGAGTAAAAGGGAGCCTATTGATAACCTCAAAAAGGAAGAAGTTGAAAGTAGACAACCTTTTCTAAAATTTTCAAAATAAAAGAGAGATAAAAAATGAGTCTATTGTCTGTTGGTAAAGAAGGATCTAGAGAGAATTTTTTAATTAGTGGTGTTAAAAAAGATTTTTTTAAGGTAAAAAACAAAATTGTCGTAGTTAAAAAAAGATTAATTAGCTCATGAATTATTAGATTTAAAAAAATAATATTTTTGAAAATATGAGTTGGTATGAGATCAAAAGAACATGTGGAAGAGGACATTGAATTGATTATATTAGTTAATTCAGAGAGGGTTACTGGAGAAAGGTTAATATGAGAAGCATCACAGAGTTTTGTAAAAATAGGAGATGATTTCTCATTTCTAGAAGAAAGAATTTTGTCTTGGAAAAGCTGTGGAAAAAAAGGAAAAGGTGGGGAGTTTTTATTCAATAATCTAAAAAGAAAGCCCCATTTAGACTTGGAGGATGAAGCAGATTTTATGGAGTCAGTAAGAAAAGAGGTATGCTTGGAGTAAAAAAACGTCTATAGAATGATAACTCTTTTTGCCATTTGTTCCATGAGGCTGTAGAACGGTCTGCCCGGTAGAGTTGTTCAAACTTCCGAACAGCCCTTTTGGCAGAAAAGTATTGGCTATCAAACCATGGAGCCTTAAAAAGCGAAAAAAAGAAGTTTTGTAGAAAGAAAAGCATCAAGACATTCAAAAAGAAAATCATTGAAGGCTGTTTGAAAAGCTTTGGGTGAGAGAAAAACAGAGGATCAAATGAAAACTGAGAGAAAGAATTTATGAAGGAATCTTTATTAAATTTTGACCAAGGCCTCTAATTAATCCTAAGTGGAAAATTTGAAAAGATGGAATAGTGATTGAGGAATTAATAAGAGAGTGGTCAGAAAAAGTAACAGATTTGGCAGAAATACAATTACAAATACAAACAAGAATATTATTATAGGGGCATTAACCTCGTAGAGTTTCTAGGCCACTCTAAAACGTCTCATTTTTAAAACTATTGTGAAAAATTAAAAACAAAATTAAAAAAGTAAATAAATGCAAATAAAAATAAATCATTTCTAAAAAAGAACAGATTTATTGTTACGATGAAGGGAATGATTTATTGAATAGGTAAGTCTTCAGAGATCGACAAAATGATTTTGTTAAACTTGAAGATTTTAAGCTATTAGGCAGGTTGTTCCTCAATTTAGGTCCGATGACGAGATGGATAGCTTAGTGAAAAAAGAGAAAATTACATAAGCAAGAGTGTTCCCAGCAGTGTGTGTTGGAAAATTTACATGTTGTGTGAGATTGAAAAGATCAAATATTTTATCTAGTTTCAAAAAATAGAAATTAAATTTATTATTATTGAGCATAGGAAAATCACCCAAAAAAAGGGAAGAATGCATATAAAGATTTTCAGTTAAAACTGAAAACTCTTCGAAGAAAAGTGGGAAAGAGGAAGTAGGAGGCCTATAAATTAGTGCAATAACAAAAGTGAAATTAGGAGAAGATTCGAATGATGAAAATAGACATTCGAATGTAGAGTAAGAAGGATAGTGAATGTTAGAAGCAGAAAATATAGATTCAGAGAACAAAGAAATGCTTCTATAGGCGGAGTGAGAAGAAGAAAAAGGTTTTGTAGGAGACCTAGCCAATTCAATAAAAGAGTAAGATGAAAGAGAAGCAGAAACTAAAGAGGGTGAAGTGGCATCTTCATGCCATGTCTCAGTTGAGCCTACAAAGTCTATAGAGAAGGTAAGAAAATTAAAAATGTGTAAAGATACATTGGTAAGCTTCACCTGGTGAAAAGAAAAGGTTTAGTTAATTACTAGAATTTGAAAAAGTCGGCTAAAAAAGCGGTTTTTTAAATTTATTTTTAGGTTTTTTGTGAGAGTTATTGTTTGATAAAAACGGGACTTACGTTTAGAACAAAGTATGTTTAGATAGAAAATTCTACGTGTAAGAAGGCTGCTAACCCAGGAAAATAGGATCACATCACCCCTGTACTCAAGAAGCCTCACTGGCTGAAAACTGATGGAAGAATGAAATTCAAAATTGTTTTGTAGATGTACAAGTGTTTAACTATTAAGGGTCTTGCGTATTTTTTAAAGTTTATAGTTTTTATTGAAGCATATCCAGACAAACCCTGGAAATGGCACAGAACAGGTTGAACAATCAAAATGAAAGAAAAAAAATTAAAATCAAGAATAATTGAATGTCATAAAAATTGTCTGTTGCAAGAAATCAAAAACTGACTATAGAATCAAATTTATGAATCTTAAACATTTAGTATTGAGTAAATATTTGAAGTAATGAATTAATTTATTTGACAGTGACCTAGTTTCAGTTGCTAGTCTGCCGGAAAAAAAGACAGCTCGGCTAATTCAAAGGATTTTGTTCCCAACAAGCACGAGCTTACACCATTAACATTAAAAAGTTCAGTGTCAGCGGTCTTGAGTTGTGGAAAAACCTATCTAACAGATTAAAATCTTCAAGTATAACAAAACCCTTTTGTCGATCTCTGAAGGTCCACCTTCTCAATCAATCGTTTTCCTAACTCACTCTTAACCTAGGGATTAATGGAACTAAACTAAAATTTGTATTAGTAATGTAGTTTTAGTTGTAAATTGACTACAGAATCAAAAAATGACCATAAAAATTATAATATAATAACTGCTTTAATCACATCCAATAACTATTGAATAATGTTCAACGAACATTTCTTTTTTTTCATTTTCCCTTCAGTCTTATTTTATAGCCACATTGAAGCCTTAGGTTGACGATTTCAGCCTACTGTTGCCAATTTAAAACAAAATGGCAAATGAATCTTCGATACCAGCACAAAATCCCCGAAAAAACACTAGTTTATAAAACTTATAACTAATATTTTAAACTCAAACTTTAACCTTGTTAATGATTCGAATAAAGCAGACAAAAACGGCCATAAAGAAGTCCCTGGGTTCCAAGAATATTTTTTATTTTATTTTTTTTCAACCATAATCCATGATCACAGGAAGACCTTTCTTGTGAAGAACGTGGCAGCTGATACTTTGTAGTCCTTGGTTGACGATATCACCCTCTGTTGCTCATTTTAAAGCGAAAATGAGGAAGGATTCTATGCACTCAACACAAACTATAACTCCCGGATAATTAAACTGTTTTACAAATAATTTATACCACTAATAACTTATATTTGCAACTTCAAATTTTAACTAGTTAATGAAAACCGTTTAAAGATTTAATTAAAAGAATCGGACAAAACTGTCATGTTGTAACCGAAAATCCAAGAAATAAACGGAAAGAAACCAATAGAATTTTTGGTTTCTTGCATCAGAAAATGAAAAAAATAAATATAAGGTGATATCCCACTTTTGATAAGTTAGGAGATTTTCATGAAAGCTTGTGTAGCGTCAAATGTCGTTGAAAAATCATGAGTCTGACATCTCTGGTTTAATTGTCATGTGCACACTGATTTAAACAACAATAAAAAAATTTCAGTTGAAATTGGCCATTTCCTTTTGCGACAATAAATTTGCGAAGTATTACTGCCGCAGTCTAGTAAATTTATGACGTCGTAAACAACCTTCTTTGAAAATGCTTTATTGAGGTGCCTCATGGATTCATTGTTCGAAGCAGGACAATCGGTCGAGCAGGCATATCTTCATAAACATTCACTAGAGTAATCATGTCAGATTTAGCTCTTTCGGTGGTGTTGTTACAGTCTGTCTGATTCCTTCACAGTCAAAATTAGCAGAACTTTTAATGTCACTGTCTGTAATCTATTTTGGTTTGTCATGCTCGTTTATTCTTAAACTTCCTTTTATGAAGTAGCGCATTCAAATCCGTCGTTGTTTGCAAGATGTGCAGAGCGGTGATGCCAAGTCAGACACTATAAACTCATCAAATTTGGTTTTTACAATTATTAATTTGTTTTTAGCTTTCAGATACTTTGTCAATTTTAATTTTTTTAAATGACAGCAATGTAAAAAAAATGATGAAATTAGGTCAACTAACAATAATTAGTAGTAAAACTTGCTTTTGAGTTAAATTGTTAGTTATAACTGTAAAAACAAACAAGATAACAGTAGATTTAATTACAGTTTAGTTACTGGAGTGGCTTTCGAAAAATTCACACTCATACCCCCATCAAGGCACTCGTATAACGCCCTTCAGCCATAGCTCAAAGTACGATTTTACTCATTGCTGGGCTACTAGGTGGTTAAGCCACAATAGCACGGGGTCTGTTCTCCATATGAGTTTCCGTTTTTTACAACTCAAACTTGAGCTTAGCCGGAAATCAAACTTTGAGCTTCATGCTTTATAGCCGAGATCGCTAACCATAAGGCTAAAGGCCATAGAAAAAAAAAGAAGAAAAATCAGCTCTTACAACAAAATCAAAAATGGTTGGAATAAACTTTCACAGTTATTTTTTGTTCAGTAATTATCCAGTCCAGCAACCTTCGACCTATCAAATACATTTCCATTTTATCTTCGAATTCAAGACGAGTCACAAATCAACAATTAGTGGACTTAATTAACTTTGCGCTATACACCATACAAGCAATACTGACTACAAAAAGGATGGATCAAACAGTTTAGACTGCACTAACGTCAACAAACCTGACCACTAATTGCGTCATTCAACAGAAAGCTGTATGGTCCATTTACTCAAAAATAAACTTCTTTTGTTCTTTATCTTTTGATTTTCCTTTCTTTTTTTCCTTTTTTTGTATGTATTTAGATGGGCTTTTAAAAAGTGTAATTAGCTCAGTAAACATTTGAAATTTCCATTTCTTTCCCACATACTTCTCTACTTTATTTGTTTTATAGTCTTTATTCAATCAAATCCAGAAAAACGCTGGAAATGGCACAGAACATGGTGAACAATCAAAATGAAAAAAAAACTAAAATCAATAATAACTGAATGTCTTAAAAATTTCCAGGTGTCTGTTGCAAGAGCTTAAAAACTGACTATAGAATCAAATTTATAAATATCAAAAAATTAGAATTGAGTAATAGTTTATATTGAATGGCTAATGAAGATTGGTTGACGATTTTACAGCAACTTCAGAATACCACAAATTTTTGCAATGCCTTTCAACACTTGTTTACTTTTTTGTTGAGTAATTTGGTGAACAGTATTTATGTAGGCGTTGGTTGACGATTTAACTGCAACGTATATTTCAAACAAGAAAATGGCGGATCCAGCAATTTCTTTAAAATCTTTGCAAAATTTTCGTAATCAGAAAAAACTATAACTTTGAGATTAATTAATTTATTTATAACTAATATTTGAAACTTTAAAATTCAAATAGTTAATAAAAACAGTTCAAATAAAGATAATTAAAGTAACGGCCATACACGCTTTCGCGAAACCAGAAACTCCAAAAATTTCTTCGATCGAAACCACAGTCAGTTTTGTTTAAATTCACGACTCTTTGGTATTTTGTTCATCCCAAAATGTATTTTCATAAATTATGATTTTTGCTTACTGAAGGCATAACCCCATAATTTATCTTTACTTCGTCATTAATTGATTTCGATTTAATCAAACTACCAACGACAAAAGGGTTCTCAAGCTGTTTGGGGTTAAACGCTACTATGATAAAAATTTATCGTTGTATTCAATTGTATTTCATTGTCAATGTTTCTTTTACTGCGTATCGCTGTGATTGTCGTGAAGAGGGTTCTGACGACAGTTGTTGATAAAGGGAGGTGTATCACTGTAATTCCAATAGTAACTAGTCTTAGGAGTCATGGAATGAATGCTTGATTTTGTTTTTTCTATCATCAAACTAATGAAAATACATGTTGTTTTAAAAATTGTTTTCTTTTTATGTCTTCGGTTGAAGTTTTACGCTTCTTGGGTAGGCCCATGGATTTGGAATGTTCGTCACCATTGGTTTCAATACCCTTTACGTAGCTTCATTACCACGGGACGTGTACGCATCTTCGAATAAAATGACAATTCCCATTTTCGTGAGAATCTTTAATAGCATTCTTTCACATGAGGAACAAATGAGTCTTGAAACACATGTGTTTTATGGACGAAGTTATTGTAGGCGACAATGCAGCTTTGGTTACTCACATAATTTCAAATTGCTCAGTCGCATTCAAACACGCCCCTGTTGGCAGCACTCATGCTGGCTATAAAGGACCTCACAATGACCTGCTGTTGTGCTATGTTGTTGTGGTCATTGTTACTGATTTTGTTGTTGTTGTTGATATTGACATTTCTTGTTTTTGTTTCATTTTTTTGAATTTTTTTTCAGAATCTGGTGGAAGAAAAAATGATTATTTGTGTTGTATTTTCACTTTCGTATACAAAAATAATAACAATAGCTACATTGTAGCTGTTGCTATAAAAGTTTTTGTTAACTAAAAAGCTATTGATAAATAGTTGCAGTGGACGTTGGTATCAACGAAATCGTTTTTTTTTTATACAAATGAGATAAAGAAAGACGAGGACAAGATGGAATGGCTGTGAAGTTTTTAGTTCAGAAAATAAAATTTGTTTTTGCTTTTTGTGGTGTCGTTAAAAAGGTGTCTGATTTCCGCATTGATTCTCACTTAAGAACGAATAAAATGTTTATGTCCACTCTGCCAAAGTTCTAAAGTAGGTTTCTAGGAAAGGATTGGGCTACAATAATTTTAAAAAATTCTCCCAAATAGAGGATTTTTTCACCAAAGGTTTTTTTGGATTTTTAAAAGGCTTTTTGTAGACTTTCATTACATTTTGAGCACGTGAGTTAAGTCAAGTTATTAATCTGTTAAACTCTGCTCTTTATACTTTTTAAATGTAACTTCCAACATTCTTTGCAAACGTCAACGACATTTTAAAAGTTAAAAAGTTATGTGAAACGGTGAAAATGAGATTTGTAAAAGTAAACTCGTATATAAACTAAAAAACATAAAACACTATTTTGGAATGAAAAAAAAAACAAAACAGAATTAATTCTGAGCCATATTAAAACATTCGCACAAACATTGAAAAACTTAAATGAAAAGCATCTTCAACACAAATGTGTTATCATTTAAACCAAGTCCTTGATTGGGCTTGATTGAATCTGTTGGCTCATACTATACCATGCACGCATCAGTGAATTGATCGTTTGTAGAACAGTGACAACATCTGGAAGATTGATGGAAACATCTCTATAGGACCAAAGAACATGCTAAAAGATTCATCAAGCCCTTGAAGAGTTGAGGTGGAAAACAAGAAAAAGTGGCTGGGTGGAATGTGATGACCAATGCGAGTAAAAAGATAACGAAAAGATGAGAGGGATTTGAAATGAATTTGATAACAAAAGTACTTTAAGTTCGTTTGGTTAACTCTTTATGTTTATCCATTCTAAGTACATGTAAATATTGGTTGGATGCGTTTTATTTGATTGTGGAAGGCACATAAGTTCGCCGAAAAAGGCCGCGATTTGAGACAACAGAGAGCAGCTGCGAAAGGTAAGAATTCAAGCCAGAGGCTTTCAGCTTATACAACTTCTTTTTTTACAAAGTTGACAAAGATCGGATTGTTTTGTCTGTGAGGTGCAGCCATCAGCAAAGACTTGGACGGTACCCCCTTCTGAAACTGACAAGATTGGTCAGTTCTGCTTTAGTGAAGGTGCTCTCCTAGATTATGATAATATTGGTGGTGTTTGAATCTAGGAAACGGTAGTGGTTGAATTTGGGTTGTATGTTTTTTTGACGGATTGCTGCTTTCTCGTTTGAGGGATCAGTGCGCGTTGGTTATGTAGACTTCTCTTTGTCTGCAATTTCATTGCGCACAAAAAAATGGAAAAAAAGAAAGAGAAACAAATAGAAGAAGAAAAAACAGAAAAAAAGAAGCAAAAGAAGTAAGAGAATAAAAGAGAGAAAAAGAGGAAGATAAGAGAAAAGTATAAAAAGAAGACGAAGAAAAAAAAAAAAAAAAAAAAAGGAAAAGAAAAAAATGAAGGAAAAAAAAGAAGGAAGATAATGATAATAACATATCTGTCCATGTCGATCAGCAAGGCATTCTCAATTTTATTTTTGCATTTCGAAAACGCATGGAATCATTCGAAGCGTCCGAAAGCAATTAGCCATTGCGAAAAATTGTTTCCAAAGAATTTGAGCCTAGCTTACCTTGCAAGGTTTAGCGACATTAATTTTTCGTCTTTTTTTCTTAACTTTTCTCATTCTTACTGAGAATTTCGTAATTTTCATTTGGTTGAAAAGTCAACTTAATATATTTAACGGTGATGAACGGTCATTTCCATGAGATAAAACTTCATTTACTCGCCATTTTCATTCAGCTCATCCATTCGTTTCTTAGTTTCGCCCCAGTTGCTCGCCTTGGTGCCTTAAAAATGAAATTTATTAGATTCACCCATTATCTTATTTTATATTTGTTAATTATTTTTTTTGTTTTTATTTTAGTTATGTATTTTTTCAAACCCATTTTTGTATATTTTATTCATTGTAATATTTTATTTTATAATCAATTTTTGATTTCATGTAACATACAGTTATTGCTAATTTTAATTCTTCTATTATTTCGATTGTTAGTTATTTTCTGTACCATTTCTAGCGTTTGTCTAAATTTTAGTTATTAAAGACCATGGAAATTTTTTATTATTTATATGTTACAATTTTTAGCATTGTGTCCCTAGATTTTTATTATTACTTAAACATTAAAAAAAACTTTTTTTCCAATTTTTAATCTTCACATTGAACATTTTTTTTTACTTCATATGTTCATCATCCCTTTTAAATGTTCTTCAATTTGTTCATTATAAACCGTCCTATTGTTACAGATTTTTTCATTGGAATCCGCGAAAGTTTACCAGTGTAAACTACAGCTTTGTCAGGAAGTCAATATGCTAGGCGGAGTGGTAAGAGTGGTGCCTCGGGCCATTGGGTAGAGTGTGCAACTTCTGGCTCAACAAACCAGCATCGATCACGTTTTTATGGAACAATTTTATCAAAAGTTTTGGTCAAAAATCTTTCATCAAAAAATTCATTTCGAAAGTTTTTGTCAAAGTTTTTTTATACAAAATACTTTATTGAAAAATTATTTGAACAAAATTATTTAAAAGTTGAAGTTCAATTCTGTTTCATTTTGTCGACTTAAAATAAAATATATAAATATTTCAAATTTGAAAATACGACAGGGGCGAGGTGAATCCGCCGTTTGTCGGGATTTAATTTGATGAAGACTATGGAAACAAATATTTACAATTAAGATTTAAAAAAAATGATAGACTAATAAAAAATTGAATAATTTTAAATAAGTAATAATAATCTAAGTATAATTATTGTTATTATAATTATTGTTTTTATAATTATTGTTATTATAATTATAATTATTAAAATTATTATTATTAAAATTTTTATTATTAAAATTATTGTTAATATGATAATTATTATTAAAATTATTGTTATTATAATTATTGTCCTTATAATACCTGTTCTTATAATAATTGTTTTCAAAATTATTGTCATTATAATTATTGTTATTATGATAATTGTTATCATGATAATTTTTATTATAATCATTGTTATTATAATAATTATTATTATAACTATTGTTATTTCACTAATTGTTATTATAATTATTGTTTTTATAATTATTGTTAACATAATTATTGTTATTATAATTACTATTATTAACATTATTGTTATTATAATTATTGTTATTATAATTATTTTTATTCTAACTATTTTTTTATAATTATTGTTTTTATAATTTTTGTTTTTATAATGATTTTTTTATAATTTTGGTTTTTATAATTATCGTTATTATAAATGTTATTATTATTATCATTGTTGTTGGCGCCATCCTGCAAGGCGGCCTTTTAAATCTAGCTGGTTAAATCAGTTGTTTTAGCCTGAATAACTTTAGAAATAAATGTTTTATTTTTTATTCAATTATTAGTTTCAACTTCATTTAAGTTATTTCCAATTTATTTTTCATTAAAAATGGTTGTTTCAGATTGTCTTTATTCGAGACGGTGTAAGCGTAAGTTTGTTTTTTAAAATTTGTTTATCGGATAAATATTTTGCTACACCAAGGTTAGTAGCATTTTTTTTATTCACGGGTTTTTGATTATTTCAATGGTAGATTTATTTTTGTACAATAATTCCAATGTGGTCTTGCCTCTGGAAACCCGATTAGCGATAAATCGTCTTGGAATCGGCGGAAATCAGAAGAAGTGGCACTAACGAGGAAAAAGAGCAGGTAGGAAGGTCAAGAAAAGGTGCGCCAGACACAAAAAAGACCGCCATGAACTGATTCCACTTGTTTCAAGACGTCACCAGACTCAGAAGACTGGATCTCCAGTTTTAATTGGCCTTCAGAACATGAGATCACCAAATAATAAAATGGAAGATGTGGTAGAATTAATTCAAAACTATAAAATAGATGTGATTTTTATGGCAGACACATGGCATGACCCGGAGTCAATCAGGATATGTAAACTGCGGAGCCGGGGTCTTGTGGTCTTCGAGAAAGCAAGGCCAAGACTTCCCGAGTCAGGGAACCATGGAAGAGTGGCAGTGGCTTTTAACTTTATGTTTCGGGAATGCTGTTAAAGTTAACGTCAACCGCCAGGTTTGAACATCTGTGTGTGAGAATAAGTTCAAGCTCCAAGTCAGTCATCGGATTGGTTGTTTATCGCACAAATGCTGCCTCTTCATTGTTTAACAAGAAATTTGAAAACACCTTGGGTATTCTGGCCACATACAATGAAGAGGTTTTGATTCTGGGTGATTTCAATTTTCACTTGGAGCAGTCTGACAACACAGATGCACAAACATTTCCAAACATTTTAAGGTCCCATGGTTTTGATTCGTCCACAAACCAACCCACCCATAACCAAGGAAGATGGCTTGATGTGATGGCATCCAGAAAGAGTGTCTACATCGACTATCTTGATAGTGGCATTTCTGATCACAAGCTGCTTTTGTGCAGTTGCTAGATGCTCAAACCACTTCCCATCTATCAACAGCTCCAAATTAGACGTTGGAATTTTTGGAAACTGAAAAGTTTATTTTAGAAGTAAAGCTGTTTCTGCAGTCAGCTGCTACAAGTCTTGATGTGATTTCAGCTTCTGACTTTTATAACTCCACTCTGTCAGGAATCTTTAACAAGATGATCGTTAGAGTACATAAGAGACCTTCTGATCCATGGGTTGATCGGGAGTGTCGTACTTCAAAATGTCTGAAAAAAAATCTAGAAAGGATCTACATAAGGACCAAAAGTGAGAATGATTTTGCTGCATGGCTGGATCAGAAAAAAACGCTAGAAAAGACTTCTAGACACAAGCAGACTGGGAAGAAATGAGTTTTATACAAGGGGGCTACAGTAGGTAAGTGCAGATTTAACATAACTTCTATAGAAAGTGTCCTAAAAAAACGAGAATAAGTATATCTCAGTACCTTATAAGGAGGCAATTTAGAAAGGTCAGCTAAGTAGTTAGGTGAGTGATCGTTTTTTATTTTAAAAATGAGAATGCAAATTTTGAAAATTGATTTTTTTTCAAGAGGCAACCAGTGTAGATAGATTTTTATTTTTTTGATACTTTCATTTCGTAAAACCCGTAAAACTTTGTTCTTCAAACAGTTCATAGCAGAGCGCTTTTAAACGGTGTGATCAGCGCTATACAAATGTTTTCACCAAGTTAGATAAGATAACAAAAAACAACAATAAATTTAATAAAGATAACAATAGAAGAAACATGAACATCAAAAAATTGAAACAAACGAAAATAATGGTGAAGAAGATCATAATGCAACTAGCGGTGTCAGAAACTACTTGAGTAATATTTATAATGATAGACTCAATAACAATGACAACAGAAACAAAAAAAATTAGAAAATGACAAAGGAAGTATACCTAAAAACAAGCCTTATTCTTATTATGAAAATGATATAATAAGACATGATAATGTTGGAAAAAAGTGAAACATGAAAAAACACCACAGCAACAAATGATACAATACAATTATGATCAATCTGTAACAATCTTCCCAAAACATAAAAAAAAAATACTTCCACAAAAAAACCCTCCAGTCTTCGCATCTAAACTTCACCAAACTGTAAAAATTCTAATAATATTTATTTAGAGTCTCATAAAATAAAAATAGTAAAAACAACTTAGAAATTTGTTACTCTAATATTGATTCCGTTTTGAAGAATATTGATGAAATAACAATAATTTACAAATTGAACAATCATTCTCTTATAATATTTGTTGAGACTCACCCAAAAGAAAATATTTTCTCCATAGATGAAATTAAAATGAGCACATACAATTTTTTCAGCTCAAGCCTTTTTATTTCTAATTTCAAGGGTATCTGTCTATATCTGAAAAAATGTTACAATGACATCAGGAGATTAAATATTGCATTCGATAAATATTTATGCCTAAAACTAATTAAACCAAGTTCACATATACTCATTATTTATAGAAGTCCTTCTTCATGCTTTGAAGATTATATTCTATTATTATCGCTGATCAACACTTTTTTCTCTTTCGGGCTCTTAAATTATCTTAAAAGGTTTTAACTTTAATAAACATAAATTGCTCTACCTATTCAAGTATTAATAATAATAAATTCAATTTAAACTTTATAAATGCCGTATACGATAACTTTCTTAAACAAATAATTCACAACCGACAAGATTCAGGCTAGGCCAAAAAACCAATCTTTTAGATTTACTGTTAACAAACTATGATGATTTGATTACAAATATAGTGTACCTTCCATTTTTTGGAAAAAGCGACCACATTTATATTTCATTTGATTTAAAACTATCTTATACTTTCAAAAAAAATATAGATTAAATTTTACTAAAAGTGACTATCTAACTTCAATCATAATATAGCTGATATTTCTTCTCAAATTCACCATAATCACTTTTCTTCACCTTCTTTCAAACCTATTCCTTCCACCCTTTTTTTTTATTCACTTTTGCCTAACCTTTACTTTTGCATAAACCACGGTCTAACACTTACATCTTCAGATCTAAAATAATTAGTAATAAACCATTTCTTCCTCCAAACAATGTTGATCTAATTAAAGATAAAAGCCAAAAATGGAATACCATAGGGGCTACAAAACATCAAACTCTTTTAACAGTTAAAAATAAATTATAAATTAACTTCAACTGAAATGAATAAATTTAAAATAAGTAGTATGAAAAAACTAGAGGCAAATATCATAACAAACCCAAAATGTTTTTTGTCGTTTGTTAATTTGAAAAAAAGACTTCTAACGCAGTTGAAGCCCTAAAATCTTATAATAGTCTTCACCCCACCATCACCGTAACAAACGACTTTGATAAAGCAAACATTCTGGGCTCTTATTTCTCATCTACATATTCTATTCCAATAAACATATTCCATAACTTTCTTCTTCTTTATTCATCATCTAATGATTAACCAATCACCCTAACTTCTAAAGACGTTTTTAATAAACTGAAAAAAATAAGCTATTCTTGTGGTCCTGGTGGATTTTACTCCAAAGTACTTTTTGAATTAAGATTCACTATCTCTACAATCCTTTCTGACATATTCAACTTATCTCTTCACACTGAGCAAATGGTATGAAAAAAACTAGTATAATTCATATATTCAAATACGGTTTCAAATCTATACCAAATAATTATCGACCAATACCTCAAACATAAATTCTTTGCAGACTACTCTGTCTTTTATTAAAGACTAGTTACTCAATTTCCTCTCATCCAAAAACAATTTTTTCCAAATATCAATATGGGTTTCTTAAGAAAAAGTCCAAAAGTTTCCAACTACTTAAACAAAAAGAAAGTTCATCTTTGTCAAAAAAAGGCATCAAAAGTAATATGACTTATAAAGACTTTTCAAAGGCCTTTGATCAAGTTTCCTGCTCAGTTGGCAGTAGGATGTTATCTATATCTTTTTTCAAATTGTTTTAGTTCACTGTAATCTCACACAAGGAAATACAATACAAATACAAATAAAAGTTTTGTTATAATGGAATTAACCCCATAAAGTTTATAATCTAACAACACATTTGCATAACTTTGATTACGCACTGTTAAAGAGGGCTCTGCTACAAATTGTTTAAACAAAAAGGTTCTTAGAAGTTTTACAAAAACAACGTAGAGAAGTAACAGAGGTAAGATTGGGAAAAAAAGAGTACCAAGAAAAGAATTTCAAATTCAGCCTAAGTATGGTTAAATGGTACACAAACAAGAACAAGTAGAAGATGTTGTGGAGCCCCTTCCGACACGCCCCCACACTGTATGTCAGCGTTGACTTGAGGTACATAGGTCTTAAGCCTCGCTCACATCCATTCCATTACATCGACATTTTTTTATATCAAACAATCCTTATCAAACAACCTTTGTCTAACAAATTTTATCGAAACGTTTTTATCTACCATAACTATTATGGTGTGTAGCGGTCATGAATTTCTATCAAAATTGACCAATTGAATAATTAAATGTCCATAACTATCAATCTAATAATGCAATAGAACTTAAACGCTAGATCATGAAATAAGACCAATGTGCTGATTGCGATATATAGAACTGGTACATTCTCAGACGCAGGGACGCGTAGCCTCTCGCATCCATAGGCCGGTTTTGCTGTGGTGATTTTGCTTTATGAAGAAGAAACTCATATATGATTTTATTTTTGTACAAAACAATAAAAGCAACGACAAAACTTTTTCAATTGGCGGCCAACGAAAAAAATCCTCGAAAGTTTTTAACAGATAAGCCCAACGAAATCGATCTTTACCAACAACAACCTTGATATTTCTACAAACTGCAACAACCTCACCAATAATCTCAGCAACCTCAAAAGCTTCAGCAAACACGGTAAAATTTGCAACAATAAAATAAAACATTTTTAAACCGCAAAAAACAGCATGATTTCTTCACAACAACTACCATACCCCTACCAACATCAACAGCCACCAACAAAACAACAAGCAGGCATGGGTGTCAGCACAATCCCTCGATTCAATTAACCCCCGCTCCTCACCAGTCCTCCCGTCTACCAACCACTGCTCTTCACCAACCCTCCCATCAACCAGCTACGGCTTCTCACCAACCCACCTTCCAACCAACCATCCACTTAATTCAAAGAAACTTTGTTAATGAAACACTCATTAATTAATCGTTCAGTTAATTAATTATTGAATATTCAGATCAAAGGTCATCTGACTTCCGAAAAAGGCTTGAAGCTTTCATCTGAAAATACAGAAACCATTTTGAATTTCCCTCAACCCCAAGACAATTCTGGGCTGAGAAGATTCATTGGAATGGCTAGCTTTCACAGAAGCTTCATCCGAAAAATTAAGTTTCCACCATAAAATCTCCTCAAACCTTAATTGGAAACACCAAAAAGAAAAATCACACGTTGACCAATAAGATTAAACTCACGTAAAGAACAGCATAAAACTACTTGGCTCAAGGTTCCTTTGGCCAAACATGAAACAAGACATTACGGAATTTGTAACCACTTGTCTGTCTTGCCAAAAAGCGAAAATCCACAAACTCAACTTAAATCCTATGAACCAGCCAATGTTCCCATTCAACGAAAACCCTAAAAATGAAAGTTATCTCTGAATCAACAAAAACCAAAGTATTTTAAAAGATCGAAATCTAATTAATGAAAAAGCAGCACATAGGACTCGGTCTCAAAGAGAGGGACTCCTGTAGCGGTCAAGAGTTATTATCTAAAATTAAACAATTGAATAATTAATTGTCAACCACAATCAATCAAACAATGGAATATAACTTGAACACTTGATCATGAAATAAGACCAAAGTTCTGATTGCGGTATATAAGGCTGGCACATGCTCGGACGCTAGGGCGCGTGGCACTCTTCGTTCGTGGGTTTATTCCGTCGTGGTGATTTCGCTTTATAAAGACCTCATTCGTTTTTGCATGGTTTTATAAAACAGGAAAAGCAACAGCAAAGCTCTTTCACGTGCAAGAGCCAATGCTTTTTTAATCAACTCATTTCATTTTATTTAAACAAGATTTTATTAACTATTTGAAATTTCATGCCCCAAATATTAGCTTCAAAATATTTAAAGTTTCAAAAAGTTATATTTTTTTGTTCCAAACTTTTGAAGAAATTATCAAATTCTCCTCCATTTTCTAGCATGAATTATGCAACATTGAAGTGAAATCGTCATCCAACTGCGTCTTCAATCGCTACTTTAATATCGTTCCATTGCTTACTCAACAAGATTTCAAGAATTGAAAACGATTTAGTTTCGTCAAGAAATAAAAGAGCCACAGAAAAAAAATGTAAGTCTTGATTTCATGAAATTACCTGTTAAAAACAAAGCAATTGATGAAAGGTATGGGAGAAATAATAGGATATTTTATTCAAGCTTTCTTTTGAATACGGGACATGGATAAGAAAGAAAAATTAGAGGAAACACTCTTAGACTCACACAACATCCTACCAAATGAAACATTTGTCAATAGTTATTTGATCTGATTACAAACTATGATTTAATGCAAAGTTTTTAAACTTTTTATTTTGATTCTGTAGTTACTTTAAAATGTTTTGAAGACATTCACAATACAAATTTTATGGTGTTTGTTACATTATTTAATCTTTCGGTTTGATTACAAAATAACCATCATTCGTTATTATTTTGTTTTGTGACAATTTGACTATTTTTTCAGTTTCAACCTTTTCAAAGTTTTTTAGGCTTCCTTCAAGAAATCTACCAGATCAAAACATTTTTAAAACTTATAAATAAAAACGTTGAAAAAAACATGTATTGAACAATAAAAAAACGAATATACGAATGGACAACTAAATATAACAAGCGAATGCCTTCAATAGAACTTCTGCATTGAAACTATGAGCAAACTTTGACTGTGACAGCATGAAATTCATTCACGAAAAATGTCATTTTCGCCAAGAGTTTGGAATTCGATGTTTTGGCTTCTCTGATTTTTGAAGTGCTGAAAATATTTTTCTTTGATTTTCTTGTGGATTTGGAAGATTAAAAAAACTCAAAATTTAAAGTTTATTTTTGCTATTGTTCAATCAGTTCAAATTAGCTGTTGAAATGTTAGTTTAAATTTCATATATTTTCGAAAAGATCTTTTTTTGACCATTGAAACAACCAGCCGTTGTTAGGTGACAGTATGGAAATAACCAAGTTTTCAACATCAATGCCAAAACCCGACGAGAATTTTCAAGAGAAATCCAAAAACTTACCTTATTTGTTAATTCTTTTTATTTTTTGAATTTATGGATAAAGAGGTTGCTAACCTAGGCAAACCCACCAAAGTCAAATTTAAAAAAATTTCAAATTTTTTCAACTTAGTTATCGATTTTTGAATTTCTAAAATAGAATCAATGAGATTTTTTTTTGATCAGTTTTCTAAAAATTCTATAAATTTTAAGACTTCAACTCAATTTCAGGAAAATTTGAACCCTTAATTTTTCCAGAAGTTTTAAAAAAAATATATTGAAAAACTTTATAAAAAAATAATTTTTTTTCATAGTTTTGATTTAATCAAAACCAAACAAACGCTGGAAATGGTATAGAACATGGCGACCAATTGAAATAATAGGAAAATTAAAGTTAACATTAACTGAGTGTTATAGGACTGTAAATTGTTTGTTGGAAAAAAATCAAAAATTGACTGTAGAATCAAATTGATAAATCGTTCAACTTTAGAACTGAATTATAGTTCATATTCACATCTTATAACTATTGAAGAATGCATCTTTAAAGTAATCAAAACAAGGAATCCAAGAAGTTCAAAAGCAAAATTGTCAAGAATCGGATTAATGAACCCTAAAAGTTGAAAACCGAATCATAACTTACTACCACACAAAATAACTATTGGAGTAAGTTTCATTGAGGTTATTTCTTATTTTCTTTTCTAATTTTAAGCCATTTTCGATATACACAAAGAAGTCTGTTTGAATACCACAATTCTTTGCCTTTCAACACTTGTTTACTTTCTTGATGATTAAGTTGGCAAACGGTATTTATGTAGCCGTTGGTTGACGATTTTACTGCAATGCCTGTATTTCAAGCGAGAAAATGGCGGGTTTGGCAATTAAAAAAATTAAGGATCAATAAAAATAGTTTAAAAATAAAATTAAGGTAACGTCCATACACGCTTTCGCGCAACCGGAAAAAGGTTAACATGTTACTAAATAATAATGAAAAACAATTCTAATTGTTCCGAAGCAATACAAATTCAATTAAATGTTTACAAACTCTTCGAAAAGAAATGGCCTTATAAAATGAAGGTTTGTTCTAGCCTTCGAACGTCTGAAAAGTCTTTCTTTGCTTATACAAACAAACGAACACAACAATAAGTGCTTTAAAGTGGCCTTAAAGCAGAAGGCTACGAAACCACTAGAGTCTCTTGGGAAATTAAGTTAAAGATTAAATTTTGTTGTCATTCAAAAAAATATATTAATATGATGAAAGATAAATGGTTGGAAAAAATATCAAAAGTAAGACGATTATTTATACCATTACTTCTATTGAAATGAGGAATATTATGCTTTACCCCTTAAACTGGTTTTTAAGGCACGACAAAGGGATTGAGGTGAGCTTGAGCACACGAGTTTGTGAGAAATTGTTCCACAGGATGAGCCCTGACACACAAAACTTTCTTTGGCTAATGAACTTGAGATTTTAATATTAAGGATTGATGTCTCTCTAAGAAATTGATTTAAACCGCTTCTCTCGCGAATTTGCTCTCATTGCTGGGCAGATGCGCAGGACATTGCTCAGACAAGCACTTGTGCATCAAAAGAAAAATTCTGTATTCACTTATCTTTCGGACACTTGGCCAGTGAAGCTTTCGAATACAAGTGTAAAATGATCGTATTTCTTTGTACCTAGCTGAGGTGTTGATGGTTAAATAAATTTTCAGAATATGTACTTTTGAAAGCGCAGCCGAACAATGTTGCCATAGTCGATGTGAGTGAAGCACAATGCCGAAGCTAGCCTTACAAGCAAATCATAATTGACTACTCAAAGAGAATATTTATAATAACAAAAATAAATCTTATTTTGAAATTGTCAGGGCAAGCAACTGAGGCTCAAAGGTGCCCAACCGTTCTGTGTTGATCGGTTAAGCTGTGTTGTAACGACGCTATCTTTGTGCAGATGAAACCTTCATTTTTGCCGCTACTAGATAGATCAATGCTGCTCCCGCCAATGCAACAGCATTCGTAGAAATGTGCTTTGAAATTCGACGTGATGAAAATTTCAGTCTTGTTGCAGTTGGGTACATTGGTTTCTATACAAGTTGATAATCATCAATTAATTCAGACAAGTTAAGCTGGAAGCATATTCAAAACTTTGATTCAAATAATACCTTTCCACCAAAGCTTTTGAATGTGCTGCCAGCGAAGTTTTTAATGTTCATAAACTCTTGTCAAACTTTTGATAGAACATTTTTACTTTTGAAAATGAAATCGATTTGTGAAATGTACACTTTCATGTTCAAAACAAAAAAAATCATCACCCTGATACTTTCAAAAAAACCTGATTAAGCTGCCACCTCACAGGCACTCAGACCCTCCATTCATTCTTAATTTTTACGGTATCCTCTAGGTATATTCACGATGAACCAACATTTTCCTACTAAGATCTTTTTCTTTAATTTTTTTCCTAGTATTAATCTCTTTGAATCTATATTTCATTGTCATAATTTTCTCAAAAAGTTACTGTTCAAACAATTCTCAGCAGAGCACACTTGAACGTATGTAATCAGCGCTCTAAAAAGGTTTAAATTAAATCTTATTAGATCGCTAATGAAATTCAAGCTTGAAATTCTGGCATATTTTTTAAACCGTCTGTATACAAAAAGAACAACCGAGCTTTATGAACTGATTCCTATTGGACTCTTACGGAGGAAGTGGCTCTAATCCACATAGAATTTTGAAGGGTTTCTGATCTAGGTAGTTTCTAAACCATTTTAACCAGTCATATCTTCAATCCCGTATAAAATCTCCAGTCGTCCAAGAGGTGTATTGTGATCTACCTAGTCAAAAGCTGCCGAAAGGTTCAACCACACTGAAAAGTGAGACTAAAAAAACTGCTACACCTCCACGTTTGATATGCAGAAGGTATTTTTCGATTTTGTCTTCTTGGAAGGAATGACCCTTACTATTTAGTAGACTAATGCAGATTGAGTCAGGATCATGCGATGTTTTTACCATAAAAGACTTTCTGGCTTCTGATTACTTGTAAGCTCAAAAACTTCTTCAACTTTCTTGTTCAATGACCGGACATTGAAAAAGCCCACAACAACTGGGGTCTACCTTTCGGGTATCCATGAGGATTTGCTTTTGCTCTGATCACTCTATCGTGGTTGAGAAAGCTTTGAGACGACCTTTGCGTCTTTAACTTTCTGCCCACCTCTTCGGCCACAATAACGGCAGTAAGACTTGTGACTTGCGAGCTTTACATTGTGAATCGTCCTCCTTGCTTCAACACCAGAAAGACTGGTGCTGGAATAACGTGTTTCATGGAATAGCATATTACTTACCTTTTGTAAATAAAGCAAGCCGAATGAACAAGATGTTTCGAGACGGAGGCTGCTAAGCTAAATAATTTTTACTCAAACCTAATTGGTGTATAAAAAAATTGATTTAGAATATATAGTACATTTTTCAACTGGCTATATAAAGCAACCGTCTTCAAGGCGTCATCTTTACAAAATGTACGTACTGACATGAATGGACGAATGATCAATAGAATTAAAAAAAATTGTTTGAATATAACATGTTGAATTAAATTAAGTAAATATACCGAATGGTTAAAACGATGAATGTTAAGTACCAAGCAGTTTTGCTTTCAAATCTTCCACTACAATATGTTGAAAGTTTTCATTGATGGAAAAAATTTAAAAACGGGTCGACAAAACTTGAATATTTTTCGAAAAAATCTTAAACGAAAATAAAAAATGAAAGCTTCGTGTTAAGAGTGAAAAAGTAAAATCAACCGATGTGAGCATGTTTGAGTACGACTACGTCAAGAAAAACCGTAGTCGGATTATTTTCAAAAATTTGCTTAAATAGCTTTGATAAGTTTCAATAATTTCAATTTATAAAAAAAATAAATAATTTGTCGGAAAAATATATCCAAAAACAATTAATTTTTTGATTAAAAAAAATTAAAATTGTATTAAAAACAAAAAATTATGTTTGAGAACTTGCTATTGCTGTTATATCTTGTTTTGTTTGTATTAGGATTACTTTCTGTATTATTTTGTTAAACCTTTCCATTGCGTCATGATCTCATCAGAAGAAATTTTCAATTTTTGGTAGCTTTTTAATATTAGTCCATGAAAGTAAAAATGTTTTTTTTTTAATATTTGAAACATTACTATGAATGATTTTATAAAAATTAATAGAAACTAACATTCTTTTTTATTTAATTACTTGGCCTTTTTCTCATTTCCAAATTCATCTCGTATTCAAATGGTTGATTATTTGATTTAGCTTTTTCACAAATTTTCACTCCACTCTCTTTTTTGTCTGTTTTCCAGCTTCCATTCTTTTTTTAGATGTTTTTCGAAGTTTCCTTAATCATATTTGGCGTCTTTTATTCAATGCATTTTTATAATCCCACATTCGTACATCTTCTTGTTTATTCACTTTTGAAAAAATCCTTTTTAAACAACATTAAAAATAGACTGCTTCAGTGTACGAAAAATTTTGAAAACTAACTTATAACATATTCATCAAAGTTTGGAATCCGTCATGATTTTAAAAATACTCTTCCTTTGAGAAGTTTTAAAAAATTGGACAAGTGTTTCCATTATTTCTAAGGTAACCATGAAAAAAATCAACTGGACCAATAAAATTTTTTATCAGGGAGACCCAGAACCTTCTTGGTTGAGCAACTAGTAAAATGATTAAAATTCTTCTAATCAATTATTCATATGGAGCCTGGTCTGCGGCGTTTAAAAACGCGTCGTTACGAGCTGCGTGGAAAACATAAACTAAAAGTACCAAACGAATAAAACTGTACCAACGACCGATAAAACATAAACAGGTTGGAAAAAAAAGATAAAGACCCGAGTTTATTATGCAAATGAAATTTTGAACCAAAGACGAGAATAAAGAAGCAATGTCTGTACAATTCTTTACGTAGGCAAGGGTCTTCTACTGATAACAGATGAAAATTTGAAGCAAAAGTGAAAAGTGATTGATTTCATTAGGACTAAAATCGAAATGAATTTTGGAGAACAAGAAAAGATTTAAAACAAAACGATTATTTATTTGATATTTTTTTAGCATACAATCCTTATACATATAAGAGACCAACTAAAATATTGAAAAAACAATTTCTTGTTATTCATATAAAACAAATTTTATATTTAATCAACGCTTAAGAACATTTTTAAACTTGTCTGTTAATTTCAAGATTATCCTTTGGAAGTTTTGAAATAATCAAATGTACCTCATTATAAGCCATCCTTCCCTAAAGCTTTTTTGTAAATGATTAACACCGCCGCTGAATTTTTTCTTTTTCTTTTTTTATATATTTTATTTATAAAAAATGTTTCATTACTTCCATTTGAATTTCACTTATTTATATATTGATATAATAACTATTCATATAAATTTGACATTAAAATTGAACTTAATCATATATCATTGTAAATTAACGTAGTTATATACCGGCGGAACCTAGCGTATTGATATATGAAAACCCCACACATACAACATTTTCATACTTACAACAGTTTCATACATACAACAATTTCATACATACAAAAGTTTTACAAATAAAAATAATCACACATAAACATAACCACACATAAAAATAATAAAAAATAAAAATAATCACACATAAATATCCTTACACACACACACACACACACACACACACACACACACACACACACACACACACACACACACACACACACACACACACACACACACACACACACACACACACACACACACACACACACACACACACACACACACACACACACACACACACACACACACACACACACACACACACACACACACACACACACACACACACACACACACACACACACACACACACACACACACACACACACACAAACACACACACACACACACACACACACACACACACACACACACACACACACACACACAAACACACACACACACACACACACACACACACACACACACACACACACACACACACACACACACACACACACACACACACACACACACACACACACACACACACACACACACACACACACACACACACACACACACACACACACACACACACATACACACACACACACACACACACACACACACACACACACACACACACACACACACACACACACACACACACACACACACACACACACACACACACACACACACACACACACACACACACACACACGCACACACGCACACACGCACGCACACACACACACACACACACTCACACACACACACACACACAAACACACACACACACACACACACACACACACACACACACACACACACACAGAGGCATCATTGAATGTCACTTCTGCTCTCAAGGCGCGTTAGCAAAGTCAACAAAGGATGCTTGGAGGCCGTAAGGAAACATATAAAGTAAATTGAACACACTTGGATTTACAAAAGTTAATCTCCCTCCCGCTTTCGAATAGTTTTTGATGTTCCAGTAAGTTTCCAGAGCGAGCACGCGCCCTTTAATGATGGATGCCTTGTGAATACTTTGAACATCATCAACCTCACTTACGTCACCATCAGCGCCATTATTATCATCTTAATAAGCATTACTTTCTCGATTATGTTGCAGCGCAGTGGAGAAGCTGTTTTGAGAATGTCTCTTTTTTCATTTTTTTTCTTGTTGTATTGCCCTGGGTCGTGACATGGGCGTAATTCCTTCATCTCAAAATCATTTTTGTGATTATACTTTTATTTTTATTTCATTGTTAACCTATTTTCTTTGTTGTTATCACTCTTCTTATTATTTTTCATTACCATTAACTTCGTCGAAATCACTCTATAACCTCATATTTCCAAAGACCTGTAACCAGGATCTTTGTGTGTTAAACCACTCCAGTAGAACATTTGGAATAACAGTGGCACAAACCAAGAGTCACAAGACTCTACATGAATTCAATTAAAACCACCTTGCACAGAAGAATTAGTCTTTTAAAAAGGTTCACGCGCTTTTTTTTGGTAAGCACGTCGTTCAAGCAACTTACCGTGTTACCTCGGTTCCACCGAATGCCATTTGGAACTGTTTGTGGCTGTTTGAATTTATGCTCGCAAACAACTTTTGTATTTTTTTCAAAATTAACACTTTCAAACCCAGGTAAAATTTTTACCATTTGGAGCTACTGAAGTTTAATAACTTGTTCCCTTAGGCTTTTGAACAAGAGTCTTTTAGTTTCACATCACAACTCTTTAGCTTTTCTTTTTGGAACGTTTGTCAAAACTATACTTCAAATGCACTTTCATTCTTTTTCTGTCCACCAAAAAAGCTTTTAACTATTTCATTATTATTTGATGTAACGGCGTCCTTGTGTCTACAAAAAACAATGATGTAGCTCCAGCGGATTATTATGCTTGATTATTTTTCACATAGGACTGAGAAGGGTCACCTGATTGCCTAGTGCTTTAGAACTGAACACCTATTTTACACATTCAAAATTCCTCCCTGGCTCTCAGCAATGGAATGGATTTGAAACCATTCGGGGTTATTGGCGTCATTCCGTCTACAAAAGACCATGGTGTAGTTCCAATAAAACTGAAAAGCCTTGGAAGTATATTTTATAAAGTAAACTGTTGTCCACGCAACAAACTTTTTTTTCACGCAGCTGGCGAGCTTGAAAACGAAAAAAGCTTTCACAGCTTGGCACCAATAATACCGCGGGAGTTGACGAGATTAGGCTGAAAAAACGCCTAACCGCTTTCGAGACTCCAAATCTAGACTTTCTAACTTGAAGCATTTTCCATGATCGAGTATAGCCGTGAGAAAGCTGAGATTCCAAACCAAAAGGTTTCCTCTTTGATATAGGCTGACACGCGGTTATGTGTTGTGGAGTTGTTTTTCAGAAACTTTATTTTTATTTAACAACCCGCAAAGTCATGAAAAATATAATACCGCCAACAAAAACACAGACTAAGAGCAATAAAAACACTAACCGGAATAATTCAATGATTAAAGAAGGAAATCATTGAAATAATAAAGCAATTAGGAAAAGGAATGCTAATAATAAGAACAATGATGGCAACATTGAATATTTTAATTCTTCGTTTTTTCTTGTTTTTCTTCTCTTGCTTCTTCTTCAGTGAACTTTGACTCATAATCATGGAGTTGATCATCGAACAAAGTGTTTCCACTCTTCCGCCTGCTCTCTTCCCTTTCACCTTAAACCCCATCTACTTTACCAGCCATTTTCCTCTTTTTATATTTCTCATTTTCTTTGTTATCAAAATGTTTAATGTTTTGTGAACATTTTAATGAGTCATTCGATATCCCTTTTGAATACTTTTCCACTGACACTTACATCTGTTAATTTGATAACTTTATAAATTTGTCCAGCTTCAAAAACCATTTTTTTTGGTTTTATTGCAATTCTTTTACAATTGTTTATAAGGTTCACTATATCCAGGATGGATTATGTTGAGTTGATTCTCAAAGACATACCTAATTGCTTTGTTGATTTAAAAAAATTATCAGTTTTTAAACTTTTAATTTTTAATAGCTTTGAAATTCTGAAAAAAACAACTCCACACTCTTTTTTTTGTTCTTTTTTTCACACCTCTCATTTCTATAACCTTCTGCTTCAATCCTCCGAACCGTCTCATCGGGGTGTGTTATTGATATTGAAAACAGATGCCCTTCCTATCGTCGCATAAACAAGCGCCAACTGTTATAGCACCATTCTAATAACTGTTCGGAAAATTAATTGAATAGAAAAACATCAGAAGCATAACTAGAAAGTTGTTACGTAAAAACTCCTCAAACAACAAGTCTTCTGGTTAGGCCAATTAAAGTTAAAAAAGAAAAAGGAATAATAAGATGTGTGTGCATGGGGTCATAGAGACAAAAAAGTGAGTTTTGTGTGTGTATGTGTGTGTGATTGTGTGTGTGTGTGTGTGTGTGTGTGTGTGTGTGTGTGTGTGT
>OX387248.1:4273307-4280807 GCA_947562095.1 Branchellion lobata
CGGTTTATGTTCTGACTGTTCAAGGCTTTACATAACTTTGTATTAAGCATTGAGCGATTAAAAACGCATTGAATGGGAACTTTTCCTTGAAAAAACACATACCTTTATTTGAGAAACCTCTTCAAAAACCAAAGCTTCATGCAATATTATTTGCATGGCTTCTACAGTCTGCTTTCGGCTATTAGTTATTTATAAAATATCATAAAGCACTAAGCACGGGCATGAGAGACAGCCCAATCAGCTAATTTCAACAGAGTAAATTCCTTTGAAAATTTGAACTTTTGTTCATTGAAATATTGGAGTTGGTGATGTGATTTCAAAGTTTGAGTGGTTAAATCAATTACTTTTTGGAAGCAAAAAAGTTTCGTGAAAGTTTTCAAAACAACAAGGGAGTGATTTCGCAAGAAAATTGTTACAACTCCAAAGTGTTTTGAGTTATGAATAAATGAAAGCCCAGTATTTTTTTCATGCGTTGAAGTGGAATTAAATTCTTTTCAGAAAATTTAGTTGAAAAACTCAATTTTTTCCACGTTTAAAAAAATTTCCAACCGAAGACTATGTGGTTTTAGTACTTTTTTAAAATACAAAACGAGGTTATTGAATTAGTTTTAATCTCTTGTTTTGACTAATCTTTAAAAATGTAGAACCAAAAAGTTATTATAAAAAAAAGTGTGATGCAGTTTGCCGGACAATTAAAAGACTTCGGAGTTAGCGACAAAAAAGAATAAAGCCAATAAAGAATGAAGGTGTTAATATGGATGATTATGACAAAAACTCTAAAATAACTATATGGTATGACATCAATTTGACAACGAATATGGTGATGGTGTCAAAACAACAAGATGATTATGAAGGAATTAGAGTATTACTGAATGTAAAGAGTTTTGAGGTTGAGAAAGTTTCCAAAACATTTTAAAGTGACAAATGAAATTGGTAGTGTATAGAGAAAAAAATTTATCTGGTGAATGCTGAACTGGTCAAAAATGAAAAAAATAAAATAATAAAATCACTGAAAATGTGAGAAGAAAAGACAGAAGGCAAAATGCATATTAGAATTGTAGAAGGATCTCATCAACGAATCGACTCTGTGGACACGAGAACAAACTTATAAAAAAGAAGATAGCCTAATAGAACACCATATTGTTATGGTAATCTTTTATGGAGCAAGATTTAAAAGTAGTTTCGTATTTCTGCCTTGACTACTATTTTAAAACCTTCGGTAGAATGGTTCTATAGAAATTGGAGGTTGTTTAGGTGACAAGAAAAAATACATCCAGTCTCAAACACCAGTGCCAAAACCCGATGAGGTTTCTCGGTGGATGGAAACAAGAGGTTATGGAAAAGAAAAGGATGGAAACTGACTTCTGGAACCAATAAATAACTGTGAAGTTATCTGAAAGAAAAAAAGTTAATAAACACAGAGTTATTAACATAGATAATGGAAATAATTGAAAATAATATAAAAAAATTGGAAAAGCAAGTTGTCATATAATAAAAAATGAATTCAACACAGTCTAGGCTGATGAAAACGAAATAGATTAATAAATATGAGAAAAGTGAAGTGAAACAAGATGAGAGTGATTTTTGAGGTTGGTTAAAAGTGTAATGTTTCAATTGAAGAGATGAAAATGATAGTGAGAGAAGTTGAATAAGATATCCGGTAGGTGGTCAATAGTTAGAATTCAATAAATGAATTGATGAGCTTAAAATAAGATAAAAATAAACGAGAAAAATGAAATCAATCAAGTAAATGTGTTAAAGATCGACACAAATCGAGGTACAAAACAAAAGTGTAAAAGGAGGTCGTTGAATAATCATCTTTGTGAATCAGTAAAAAAAATTAAAAAACAAAAATAAAAAAAATGAAAGGAAGATGACAAGGTAAAAAAGCTTGGAAGTTCTTCACTTTGTTTTTATGACCCTTTTGTTGTCATTGTTTTGATTTTATTCATCAACACAGTCGAAAATATTGAAATCATTTTTTTTTCTTTTTTAATTATTTTATGATTAAATTTTTTTTTTCATTTTTTCTTATTCTTTCATTTTTCCTTTTCACAGAGTAGACCATGGAAGGAGCTCTTCATCTTCTCTGCTATACACTCGGCTCTTGTCCGTTCTTTTTCAATTTTTCCTCGACTTGAAATATTCTCAAGATAAGTTTGTTATATTTTGATTTTTTATCTGTTAATAATTAATTTAGTTCTGAATACTCATACCATTCTTTAGATATCTTAGTCAAACCCCTCTTCAATAAATTTGAATTCCTATCGTCCGTCTGTTCATCACATTTTTTGAAAATACTCTCTTAACTTTAGAAACGAATGATGCAATTAGATTTTGGTTTGACATATTCATTCATCTGTTTTTATATAATTAGAAATTTTGCCAGCCCAATTTTCTACCATTTGCTTCTGAGTTTGTATATTTTTATCGTCAATTTTTCTTACTTTTATGTTTATTAACTTTAACCTAAAAAACATTTGTTAAATACTTAATATTTTTTCTTCTGGAATCAGTTTCACAGCCAGCCTCTAACTTTATTTTTCTCAACGACCTTTTCCTTCATTCGCCAAGAGATCCAATTGTTATGGTAACATTCAATTGATTTTTTAAAAATTCGATTAAATCAAAAAGCTTTTTTTTCAAAAATATCCAAGCAACGTGACAAATGGTCATCTAATAATCCAATACAATCTGATCCAATATATATATAATTGTTTAGTGCCAAGTAAACGCTGTTCAAAAGCGTTCTGCTATGAATTGTTCAAACAATGATGTTTTAATAACAACAAAAATAATTTTTAGGGAAATCAAAAATAGAAAGTAAAGAATTCCACAAAAGTGGACAAAAATACAAAAATATGGTACATTAAGATACGTTATAACAAAATTAAATACAACACACTAAATCAGTACAGTGAAATGTAACGAAACATGGAAAAATACAAACACGATGATTATGGAAGGTGTTACATTAAACCCTCTAAACTTGGATTTATAGTCATACAACAAAAAATATTCTAATAAATTTGAGAAAATGTTACAGCATATATTAAAAAGAGGAATACTCAAGGATGGAATGCAAACTATTATCCAGCTAGTATGTAGGTTCGAAAAAATAACACTTATTTGAAAAAGCTTGAATTTTTAGAGTTTTTGAACAAAGTATAGCAATATACTCAGATTCACTTTGCTCAAGTCAAATGCTAGAGTTGAATGGTGAAACCAAAATCTTTGCAAGTTGTTTGACTCGTCAGCAACCAAGATGAACAAAGAGGACCAGAAAACATTTTGAGCCGACTTTCAGAAATGAGTTAGCTTTTGAAAGGTTTTCACTCGGTACGAATCTCAAAAGATGCATGGCTTAGATGGGTTCTCTTTATTCTTTTAACAACAATCGGGATCAGTGCGAGCTGTGTACTGTGAGATATGGGCAGAAATCAAAGTTGAAGCTCAACCGAAATCTTCTGCTTGCGAATATTTGAAAAACTTTTAATATAGAGAAAATTGCTTTGGTGACGATAAAAGGCGGTTTGATAACTCAAAAAAGTTGTGAACTTTGCTGCTTAGTGTCCACTTTGAAAGTAAAATATTTCAAAAAACTTGTGAAGAAGAGGCGAAGAATCAATGACGGGTTATCAATGACATTTGAAGGAAATGAAACTTCTTGCATAAAAAACCAAAACAAGCATTGCAACACCCGCATTTTGCTGCAAACAAGCAATGATGACAAATGCTAATCTAAAAAGTTAAAATTTTATATTAAATTAAATATTAAATTGAAAATTTAAACAAGAATATAAAAGTTTTTCATTGTCAAATGATCGAAAACATAAAAAAATTTGAACACTAAAAGTAAGCTTAGGCCAGTTCTTTTGTTAGTGGAATGAACCAAACATCTCACTGATGAATGATGCAGATAGCGGTCAGGTCTGGTAAGGTACGGGCAGTTTGAGCCTTCTTGATTCCTTCTTGGTTTTTCTTATTTTTGCTTATGATTGTGTTCTTCATAAAAAAAATTTCAAGTGACTCAGCTGATTGCTAATTTATTTCAATAAAATATAATCTAATCCAATCAATGAATTTCGATAGCTCTTAAAAAACGTTCGAAGGTGCTACCGAAAAGGCCGTTTGAGTCTTTGTTGGCACACTGGATGATCAAACCTCACTAGCACAGCGTTCTGCTACTTATGCTACTGCTTTTTACAATTCAAATTCGAGCTTAGTCAAAAATCGAACCTTGAGATCAACGCTTCATAGCAAAGTTCGTTAACCTTTATACCACAGGCGACGGGAATTTTAACAATTTAATTTTTTAAATAACTTTCTTTTTATTTTTTTTATTTAAACAGCATAAAACTCATAAATTCGTTTCATATGCTATAACAAAATTTTTTCAATTTAAAAATAAATAAATCTAATATGAAGCGTCAAAGTAAGAAACTTGGGCCAATTTTTATCATTAATATTTATCGCCTTTATGTTTATTGGCTTTTTTTGGAAACGTTAAATCTAAAATGTTTTTCTGTTCCAATAAGCCGGTTTTTTACTTTTATCTTTTTTATAACTTTCTGGTTCCATCCTCCGAAAGATCTCAACTGGAGTTGGTATTGTTATTGAAGAATGCGTGCCTTCTTTACCGCCATCTTAACCATCGTTTACTCAAGGTTGAAAATGTTAGTTCGAAAGAGACATTCAAATAATGTGGCCAATAAAAAAGGAGCTAAACAATGATTCAAGTCGGTGGTCACGAAGTTGAGGATAAATGGAAATGTGCGTGATGGAACAAAAGGTCGCCCGACTGAACAACTGATTAATTTTGTTGAATAAAAATTTCAATTTATTTCAGATATTCAAAACATATACTTGAAAAAAATCCGGCTTCTTGAGTTGTGCTGTTTCAACGCTTAAATGTTCCGGTAGTTGAACGTTTTAAAAAATAATAAAATGGAATATATAAATAAATATAAAACAACAACAAAAATTATAAGAATTTTTTAAATGATAACAAAAAGGATGAATAAAAAAAATAAAACTAAAAGTCAATTTGGTAAGCGCCAAGGCAAGCAACTGAGGCATTCAGTCATTAGGACAAACCAGGTTTTAAAGATTATAACTAGTTTGAATAAATCTTCAAATTGTGAGTTGTCCAAAATGAACTGTCTTAAAACACAACAATTTAAAAAAAGACTAGAGTGGGTACGTGAAGTGAAAAAGAACAGCAGTCTCACAAAGCTCTTTCAAAAGTCATATATCTGTTGACGAAATTTAAAGGTTTTCATTTCAGTTGGAGGCTACGGTATGAAATCCGAAATATTATTTATGAAGTAGGTTTGAGGGTGCTTCATAGTTTGAGAAACAACAAATTTTCTGAGCAGTTTAGCGTCAATAAAATATTTATTGTCAATAATCATTTGACGAATACTCAGCTCTAACCTTCGAACAACTCAGAAAGAGCGTATAAACAATTCAAAAATTCTGCCATTCTTCGCTACAAAAATTATTGCGTGCATATATAGATTATAGATATTTAAACTTGCAGTAGGAGCCTCATTTTTTTAACGGTGGTTTTTCCTTGAAAGTTAAAATTTGTCTGATAATTAATTGTGTCCTGAAAGTCAACTTGGTATGAAATAGAATTTTCAAAAGATTCGTCCAAATCAAATAAAAATCTAGACTGTGGAAAATTGTAAGTATTCATGCGTTATTAAATTTGTTTTCGTGCCGAATAAGATTTTTGATGCTTCTCAATTCTCTGTATTAAACCCTAGACAAGCACATTGAAAAAAACATCCCAACCCTTGGACGAAGTGAATTTACAAGAAAAATTCATGGAAAAACATTTTTTAATAGAATTTTTGACAAATTAAAAATTAAGGAATTTAAAATGTATTTATAAAATATTAAGCTCGACTTATTTGATAAATGGGAATTGCCTTAAAAATAATCAGCCTCTTCAGTGTGAAATTATTGCTATACAAATGACTTGATTAGATTAGATTTCATAACGCCAATTCAGAAAAATCAATTATAAGATAACTATTAGAAAAAGTTAAATTTTTTGAAACTATGCATTTGGTATTTTATCCGCTTATTCATTATTGCAACTCAACTTGTTGGCTTCTTTGAAAAAGACTTGGAATAGGGCGTTGAAAAAGAATCTGGAAAAAAGATTAAATCTGAAATAATGAGAAGGTCAAAATCAGTATTCTTAAGCCCTGTCGAAAATGAAAAAGATGTGCTGGAAGACAAGTTGGATATAAAAAATAACTGGAAATATAAATATGAATGATAAAATATTTAGAAAATAATTTAAAAAAAGAAAAAAACTACTAAAAAATGTTATTCTCATTGACATTGGTTAAAGACTGAAAACGGTGAAATGGGCTTTGAATCTAAAGAAAAAAAGGTGGACCAGCTGTGGGAGCTAATGAAGGAAATCTTCAAAAAAAGTGACAATAAAAAGCTGGAAAATAAATTAGTTCAATTTCCAATAGTAAAGACAAAGGTGATGCCCTAACTATTGAAAATGATGGAAAATCAATAATTATCAATCAATTATCGAAAAGATATTAAAAACAATTGTCAAAAAAATGAGATTAAAGAGAGAGAAAGGAGAGATGAAAATGGGTCCATGGCAGAGAGGAGGGCAATGGATTAGGGTTAGGGTTATGCAGTGAAAAAACTGATGGATAAGTACAAGGGTAGATGGAAAATATAATTAGTGATTATCAAGCCATAGAAGACTGATGACAAAGCACTAAATCGAGAAAGCTGTAGATGCGTGAGAGTGATAAAAGTATCTATAATATGTGTATGGGTAGTGATGGGCATGTATGAAAAAGTGAGAACACAAGCGAAGTGTGGCAGTGGTTGGACGGAAGACTGGGGCTTGCACAGATATCGCATTGATTTCTTAAATTTTGATGTCGTCATTGACGTAATGAGCAGGGAGGTGGGAGACAGTCCTACCTGGTGTGTGTGGCGTGTGTGCAGATGATGGGGATTTTGGCGGTGAGGATCTAGGAAAACTGAAGAGTAGGTTTCTAAGCTGAATGGAACTCTGGGTAATGAGGGATAAAAAATAAAGATAAACAAAGTATAAAAAATTTAGAACAAGATATATAAAAAATTAACGGATTGGCGGGTGATGTCGATGTAGAAAAGGTGATAAGATTCAAATATTTAAAATCCACTAGTGATGAAAGTAGAGACTTGACAGACAAATGAAAGCAGAAAAGAGAAGCAGGTTAGATGAGTTTGAGAAAATTATCAGAAATTTTGAAGTGTAGGTAGTCAAAGATACTTTATATGAACAATTATTGGACCTGCTGAGACTTATGAGGGTGAGGCATGAACCATGGAAAAAACAGTAAAAAAAATATTCGAATTAAATAAAAATGGTGTGATTTAGTTACGAAGTTAGTACAAAAAACTTATTGAAAATTGATATTGAAGTGAGCTCAGCGTTCAGGCTTGAATAAAAAGGGGAGTGACGAT
>OX387248.1:4285807-4291803 GCA_947562095.1 Branchellion lobata
ATTTGGTGGTAGTTGACATGACGGCAGGGTCAAAGCATCCAGTCTTAAATATCAATGCCAAACTCGACAAAATTTTTTGGAGAATAAGAACATAAAGTTATAAAAAAGGAAAATATAAAAAAATGAATGATTGAGGATTTGTTGCTTAACATAGAAAAAACAACAGACATGAAGGGTAGTTAACATGAATGATAAAAATACATCAATTCAAAGGGCTCACCGGTATGGAAAGCATGTTAAAGAATATTTCTTGATTATTATAAAAAAAGATAATTATAAAAAAAGAATTGAAGTAAAAAAGATTTAAATGTTTTTTATTGCAGTTGGGATGTGTGTAAAATCCTTCTAATGAGCAGCGGTAGCGAAGAGTGATTTGAATAAAGTATAAAAAGCATAAGGAAAGGATCAAAAAACAAAGAAATGAAATAATAAGTAAATAATAAACTTGAAAAATAATAACTAAAAATTTGAACGAAAAATTGTAGAAAGATCCAAAAAAATAATCGATTCCGTGAACGCAAAAATATATTACAAAAAAAAGAAAACAAAGTTTATTTTAAGGATTTGAATGGGTGAAGGATTAAGAGGAATCCTGATTATACAGCACTGAAGTTTGATTTGAAGCGTTGTTTGAAAGTTTCACCATTTCAATAAGCTATTTGAATTGAAAGTTCGATTGCTGCGAATGTGCCAAAAAGCTGACTGAACCGGATGATTGGGTTGATTCGGAGGAAAGTTCCTTGACTAATGTGGAAAGCAGATGGTCGATTGATTCAAATGATCAATAGATTTCAATGTTTGCTTTTTTTTATAATTAAAGTGAGTGATGATTTAATGATTTAGCTCAGAATTTCAAACAAAATTTTCATGCCTTAATTTAATCTAGGAAAGCATTTTATTTAAAAATTTGATTTCTCAGCATTTCTAGCGAATAAACCAGTTCTACTGTTTTTTCAATTTTTTTCTCTGATTATAACATTAGTAGAAGCCTTATCGGCTTGTTTTCAAACATTATTTGCAGCGTTCAATTTTAACCGAGCATTCAAGGCCCATAAGTCAACCCCTCTAAATCCATTATGCTCTGCCTCGTTTCAAATAATTGAAGTTTGTCACCAACAGTGCCCTCTATCAAAGGAATTTTCATTTATTCCATGAAAAAACAGCTTGAAGAACAAAATAACTAAATTTAAAATCAATTAGTTTCATGGTACTAATTATAACAATCATTTATAATTATAAAATGTTTAGCGTTGATCACATACTGTCCAAGATCGTCTTCAAGGAAGTTCGAGTAAAATTAGAATATTTCTAATAAAATTAAAAAAAGACAAATATGAAAACAATAACCCAGAAAATAGCTTTTTTTGAACAAATATGCCAAAAAGTTAAAAAATGGATAAAAACTATGTAGAATGCTTCACGACTGAACTTGCGCGTGTGAGTGACAGTGTTAATCATTGGTTCACACGTGGTTGAAATGTGTTCTTATCGCTCATTAAGGTCATTTAATCACCACTTAATGCGTGCTTTTGACGTGTCCCTTCAAGTCCCTCAAACCCCCTCGCAATTTTTGTATTTTATATTTCTTTCAGCCTTTTTTTTTCAAAAGTGCTTCGACCTTATTTTCTTCATAAATTGATTTCAAGATTTTGTGAAGGCTTTTGAAGGATTTTTTAATTTTTCAGCCTACATTAAAAAGAAAATTTCAGTTATATTCACTTTCTAACTTTTTCGTTTCTTTTTTCACATTTTGGTTGATTGTTTCTTCATTTGTTGATTTTTTTCAATTTGCGCAGCACTATTTTGACAAACTAAAAATAGTACTTGATTATTTTGAAAAAACTGCCGTTTGACTGGCTGTTAAAAATGAAATTAATTAATTATTTTTATGGAGTTTGGCTAACATTCTCTAATTAATTAACAAACTCTCCAAAATCTCTTTGTGAATACTTATGAAAATAAAGTGATGAAATATGCAAAACGAATATAATTTTGTGAGGGCGTCATCTTAAAACGGCAGCCTCATTTTCCTTCCCACATATTTGAAAACAAAATTCTGCAAACGTTTTAATCAAAGTTCGTTCATAATGTAAAATATTTCAATATTAATAACATTGGATATTAATCAATCAATTCAATTAATACTCGTTTATTCTGTATTTATTTCATTAATTGACTTTCATTCTGCAGTCATTTAATTAATTCAATTTTATTTTGTATTCGGACTTATATTCATTTAGTTCTTGGTGTTGAAGCAAGGAGGACGATTCACAATGTGGAGCTCGCCAATCACAAGTCTTACTGCCGTTATTGTGGCCGAAGAGGTGGGCAGAAAGTTAAAGACGCAAAGGTCGTCTCAAAGCTTTCTCAACCACGATAGAGTGATCAGAGCAAAAGCAAATTCTCATGGATACCCGAAAGGTAGACCCCAGTTGTTGTGGGCTTTTTCAATGTCCGGTCATTGAACAAGAAAGTTGAAGATGTTTTTGAGCTTATAAGTAATCAGAAGCTTAGGGGTTTTTCCATGGCAGACACAACATAAACTGATCTTTGTGGGACTCTAATTTTAAAAAATCGTGTTCATTACAGTTACAAAGAAATATGTTTATTTCACAGCCGTAATCGAAGATGTTAAGATGTCGGAATGTTAAATACAAAGATATCCTTTTGACGCATGAGTGCTTTTTTGAGCAATGTCTAGCGTTGTTTTCTAGCAAGCTCGTTTGGAAGTAAGTCTACATAAGAAGCAGACTCAAATCAGTATTCTTAAAAGGCATTGTTCGCAATGTAAAACCCAAGTTCATTGGCTAAAGAAAGTTTTTTGTCAGGGCTCATCCGGTGGAACAGATTGCCCCCAAACTAAAGTGTTTAAGCCAAAATAACTCACTTTGTCATGCCTTGAAAACTTATATAACGGATAAAACGCCACCGCTCATTTATAGCACTAGGATCAATATTAATTCCAAGAGTTTATTACTTTCATGATTATTTTTATACTCCCATTTTTTCATCTACCTTTATGTACAGCGTTCTCATTTTTTTGTCATTGAAAAAACTTTAAAGTATTTTTATAGATAAATCTATAGTTAAATTGTCAGAATAGTTGACTGGTCTCAGTGGTCTGGTGGGTTAACGCCATTTCAATAGTATTTGACTTATGTTGCATTATTTTATAAAGTTTAGTTATGATCTTATTATTATTATTATTATTATTTATTATTGCTCGTTCATTTTTTTAATTAGTATCTTCTTTTATTATTTGGAAGTTTTTTTCAAAACTAAATAGCATTTTTCCACAAAAAGATTAATTTGGAAAATATAAAAAACAAGTTTATAGATTTATATAAAAAATCCAAATTTTTATGTTGGGAAAGGGATAAAATGAAATATACGAGAGCTGGGCGCCGATAGAAGATTAAATGCCGAAGAAATACAAAAAAGGCTCTATTGAAAATTGAAATTTCGATAAGCACAAAATTTGCTTTAAATTTTTCCAAATATTTTCTATAAGGAAAAACACTTTAAAAATTTGAATGAAGTTTCTTTATAAAGAAAAAAATTTAATTTTTATGAAACATTTATAAGTTTAAATTTTTTTAAAGTACAGAACATTTTTGACGATTTTTACGCGACAGTTGTATTCTTTTATTGCTGTTATTCCTTTATTGCTGCGAAAAGAATGGAAATTGTGGAGTATTGGGTTAAATAATGAGCCATAATCGAAAGCTTTCACGTTCATTTGATTCAAATAAAAGAGAGGATATTTTATTAGAAAACATTAAAGTTAATGAAAACCCGAGACTTTCTTTTGCAAATAAACACTTTTGAATTTGTGAGATGCTATGATATTATTATTCAAAGTAAATTAATTAGCTAGTTAGACTCAGAGGCGTGAGATTCTCGTTTAGCGCGGCTTGCTAGAGAATTCAAAGCTTTGAACACTTGAGACTTTCAACTGTGAGACAGCGATCGTAATTTGTTGCTTCTTGCGGTAGCAATAAATTTGAAAGCAACAACAGCTCTTCCGTATTTGCATGGCTTACTCGTGGTTTTTCTTTATTGGATGGTTTGAAAACATGGTTATAACCTTATCTAAACATGGCATTTGAGAACGTCTTTCAGCCATTGTTCAAAAATGCTCCAGAAGGAACGCTTCAGTGCTTGTGAGGAAGCGTTGAATTTATCATTTGCATTTATTACATTGGTCATCAAGCTAGGCTGTGAAAAGTTAAATTGGAAGTTTGAAAAAATAAATATAAGTTCAAGTTCTAGGTATGAACTGCTTTCATCCAACCTGATATAAATATGAACTGCTTTCATCCAACCTGATATAAATATGAACTGCTTTCATCCAACCTGATATAAATATGAACTGCTTTCATCCAACCTGATATAAATATGAACTGCTTTCATCCAACCTGATATAAATATGAACTGCTTTCATCTAACCTAATACGAATAGGCTCATAGTGATGATTAGATATTGCTCAAACGAATTTTCTACGAACTGAAATAAAGAAATAAAAGAAATAAAATAAGAAATGAAGTTTAAAGACTTTCACGATTTTTGAATGGAAATTCAGAAAAAGTAAAAGTGTAAAAAAGAGTTTCATGAAAGAAAATGTGGATTTAGAGGGAATGTGTTTGGAAGGTACTACAAGAAAGTGGGAATGCCCAAAAGCTCTGAGTACTTTGCAAGGTGATGACTCAAGGAGGTCTGATTGACATATCATATTATGTTTAACTGTGGTATTTCATTCTATCTTCGGTTTCATGGCAACCAACATAAGTCAAAAATCAGTGGATTTAAGTTCAACTCAGTGGTGTGTAACATAGCACCCGAGTAAAAACAAACGTAACAGTAAATAAATCAAAAAATCGGACTGCGAGTCAACAAACCTGAGAATTACCTGAATCATTCATCAGCGAGCCGTCTGAACCATTCAACCTGCAAATGAAAAACATAAATAATCCAGTTCAATGGTTAACTATTTCGTATGTTTCTTGACCAATGGTGTGAAACTTGGATTTTTTGCCTGAATTTTCAACTATATTTCATTTTGTATGAAACTATATTTTTATATTTTTTATCTTTCAAACTATAATTTCTGATTTTTGCCCATTAAGGAGTAAACGAGGAGGCTTAAGTTTATTTTTTGATGCTTTTTAAAAAGGGTTCAATTTCATTGCTAAATTTCTTTTAATTCAAGAATGGAGTGGCCTTGAAGCTTTCTGGACTGATAACCACTAATTTAATTCTCGTCTTGTACTGCCTTTAACTGTTGCATAACTCAGTGATCATATGTTAATCTGAAAATTTTAAAAAGATAATTTTTCTAATATAATTTTATAATATAATATAATATAATATAATATAATATAATATAATATAATATAAAATAGCATAATATAATATAATATAATATAATATAATATAATATAATATAATATAATATAATATAATATAATATAATATAATATAATATAGCATAATATAATATAATATAATATAATATAATATAATATAATATAATATAATATAATATTATATAATATAATATAATATAATATAATATAATATAATATAATATAATATAATATAATATAATATAATATAATATAATATAATATAATATAATATAATATAATATAATATAATATAATATAATATAATATAATATAATATAATATAATATAATATAATATAATATAATATAATATAATATAATATAATATAATATAATATAATATAATATAATATAATATAATATAATATAATATAATATAATATAATATAATATAATATAATATAATATAATATAATATAATATAATATAATATAATATAATATAATATAATATAATATAATATAATATAATATAATATAATATAATATAATATAATATAATATAATATAATATAATATAATATAATATAATATAATATAATATAATATAATATAATATAATATAATATAATATAATATAATATAATAT